>MQRK01214881.1:0-10977 GCA_001938485.1 Girardia tigrina
GAAGAACGCGAAATCTTAAATTTGGTCCTAATCATTGAATAATTTATTTATTAAATCTCACACTCAATGCAATCCACTAGATTTTAGTCTTCGAATCAAACCCAAAACAAACCGGTATCTCATCGTGGCCATTCGACTGAAATGTCTTACCAAATGTCATTCTGAAAGAACAGTGTGTTCTATCAACTGTACCAGGTTTGCGACTGCTGACACACGGTATAATAAAACATTTGGTCTGTGTAAGACAATCACCCAGCGGAAAAATACATTTCGTTATGTGTTTGTTGTGTTAGTTAATTAAATTTTTATCTAATCAACGTTTGTATGTCTTGAATTTTGTTATTGATTTTTTATTTTCATAGTATAATTTCGTTTTTGTACATAAATGTGAAATTTGAATGATTTCTTGTTATCGTGAATGTAATGATGATATCACAATTTTCAAATTTTCATCACCAATCAATTTGAGGCATTTTTCATTTCCTATTTTTAGAAATTAAAGTGTTTTTCAATCGAATTTAATATTTCTTTTTTATATTCTTAAATAATTTGACGCTTTACATTTGTTTTTTCTTGCATGGTTTCTTGTAAAGGAATATAAATATGAGCTGGATTTGGAATAGCTTTAAACTGCTTCTCTGTTCCTTCTATTTCTTACCGTTCTTTTTCAGCTAATTCAGCTTCGAATTCTTCAAATGTACGAATCGTTAATTGATTAATCATCATTGAGCGTCACATTACGAATCTAATTTTCACTCCAGATTTTCAGATAACCTTTCCCTAAACTGAGTTCATTAAAATGATATTTTCAAATTGATTGGCGATAGAGTCATCTGTAGATCGTAAATTAATACTGAATGATTCAACTAGTGATTGCTTGGGTTCTGTACCATTGTCATCTATTTTACCTTTGGGTGGATCAAATAACGGCCTTCCACTATTTTCTTTCAAATAATATTTTTTCTGACCAGAAGTCAATTTTTTTGCTCCATGAAATTGCTATTTGTTAAAAAGCATTTTTTTGATTCGTCTTCTAAAATGTCTTGATCATATATTAAGTCAAATTCTTGTATTAATATGGTGACATCAAAAGATTCGTGGACAACCATATTAAAAAGCAAGTAATGAAACCCAAAATATATTTATTAGGCATGACATGGAGGTTATTGGAAGAACAAAAATTTTTACATTGCCCAGATCAGGGGTGAGCAATACGTGGCCTGTGGACCGTTACAAAGGTTTATGCGGCCCGCCAAGAATTTATAAAATTAAATTTATTTGATAGACTTTCTCTTATCACTCCTATGCAATGATGGGATTCAAACAATTTAAGAACCGGTTCTACCGAACCGGCTGAATCACATCACTGAAAGTAACCCATAGATGATGTACACACAACACAACTATATCATTTAATTGGTGCAATAAAAATCGAAATTACCCACATTTACGTAACAAATAACAATAATATCTGATCAGACATTTTTGTTACATTACTAATAATAGATCAGTACATTAATTAATTTAAAAAATGCATAATTTTTGTTATATGCATAAAGTTATATTTGTCGGTTATTTTTAAATTTTAGCTTGTTAGTAACCGGTTCGCCGAACTCAAAAAATTAAAGAACCGGTGCGAAACGGCTGAATCCCACCACTGCTCCAATGTCTATCTTACATAATTTCACCGAAAAGGGGGTTTAAGTTAAACAAAAACGGTTAAACAAATCAAAAAGGAAAATATAATGTGGTCCCACGACTTCAGAATTAAATTTTAATTTAATTTAAATTTTAAATTAATTAACTTAATGCCACCCGGCGGAGTCAAATGTATGATTTTTATTTTACATTTTCATTTTTTATTTAATTAGTATTTTTTGTCCCCCCATCATGTCAATCCTCGCAAATGGGGGTCGAAAATAAATTTGAACAAAAAGTCAAGATAAAATTTGAAAGACAAAATGCAATTGACATTTTGTTTAAATAATCAAAATTTTACGCATTTTTCAATTCAAATAATAAAGATTTTGTGTCGTATATTTTTCATTTTACACACACAAAAAACAGTTTATTCACAATTAGTCTGATAAAATTCAGAGCGCAAATTACAATTGTGGACACAGTATATTTTGGTGAATAATCTTTCTCATTTAGAAAAAGAACATATCACTTCTTCTGAAAGAGATGCACAATATATATTGGCATTTTAATCAACGAATTTCAATTACGATTCAAAATGTTCAAAGCATAGAAGACATTGGTTTGCATGAAAATGTTTTCCTCATCATTTATTAATAATATCGGTATGATTGATATGCAGCATAATAACGATTTCAAAATGTATTTTTCTCAGTAAATATTGTATTTTTTTAAATTTTATATGAGCCCTAAGAAATTTCCGCTTTTGACAAAAAAATACAGAGAGAATGATATCTTTATTTGGAAGTACGTATTTTTGCGTAAAATTATTTTCAACCATGAAATTAATCAAAATGGTCACTGATACACGATTTGAAAGCTCCGTACGTGTAACTACGTTATCAATTCCGATTGATATTGATGAGGTGTATCGAAAAAGATGCCAAATTTATAATTAAAAATTTAAAATAAAATCATTTTTCAGTTTTTCTCTTGATTGTTTTTATTATGGAAAATGAAATGTGTATGAATTCATTACTTTTTTAAATCTTATGTTTTTGTATTGTAATGTTTATTATAAATAAGGTTTTGTTTATTATTAATTATTATATTATTACTTTACGTATGTCAAAAAAATATGAAAATTTAAATTGGCCCGTTGATTAAAAAGTTTGCTCATCCCTGGCCTAGATTATTCTCAAAATACACATTCCACAATCAGACTAAGTCAGGGTAGGCACTTTTATACCATTCATCAGACTTTTCGCTAAAAAATGAGGTCGTAGCTTGTATCAATTCTAATTTATCTACAAACTGTTTAGCTTTTAAATACATCCTTAGGTAGTAGAACAAGAAAAATAACTTGATGAAGCTCCTCAAAGTCTCTTCGCAGAAAAAGAGTTTGTGCTACAGTGGATTTGTCCACGGAATGTTTATGTGGAATAAGAACAGTGTCTGTCATAGTGTTTCGCTTTTTCTTTCGGTCTTTTTTTGCTTAGCAAGTGTATTAGTCAATAATTTTTTGACTTTGTTAGAAAAATCAGTGTGAACAAACCCACGAAAATCCAAATATAAAGGTGCGGATGAATGAGTGCGCCCCCTGACGTGGGAGGAAACAGAATCCTTAATGGGATGTGTAGTTCTTCTTCTATTGTTCCGTGTAATTATAGTGTCGTGCAGGTTTTGGAAACTCTGAGTGCATAAAAGTTGTTTTTCATGATTCTGTCATAAAGAAATGTGATAGAATCTTGATGTCTCTCAAGAGGGCCTACTGTGTCATGTTTATTTGTATTTAAGGGGATGTGCTGCTTTTTTCATAAAAAAATAAAGCAGAAATATGACAATACATTTAAGCATTAAGGCAGGTACCGGAATTCGATTAGTGTGTTCGTCAGAGTTCTTTTTGTCGGTTTTTCTCTATCGGAGGCTTGAAGTTTCTCTTTGCAGGCTTGAAGTCGTTTTGATTCATCACGGATGATCCACCAGTCGGTTAGGTTGCTTTGTAGTTGTTGAGAGAATACTTTTGGTTGCTTACCGCAAGGTGGCTTGGCAGAGAAACCTAGTTAATCAGTCGCTGATGGGCTATGATGGAGCGTATTGAGTAAGCTTCTGGCTTCTTTTTAGCCTGTTCATTTGTTATTGAGTGCTGGTTAGTGGGATATCATTGGTACGACCTAAGGTAGGTCCGAGCGTCATTAACAGTCTGTTGTTTGATTGTGGACCGTAGGCGATCCCTAGTTTTTTTCGGGAGCGGCATCTCGGCTAACTATTGCTATTTTTGACACAATTTTATTGGCTAGCTAAATTCTTGAATTATAGATTGTGATAGATTGACCGAAATAAATTTCAAGTTGATCTGTTTGATCCAGGGCTTCATCGACAAGAGGCGAGAGCATATTTTCTTGACTACCATATCAATCAGTCAACATAATGCTAGGCTGTGTATCGGAGTCCTTAATTATTCAAAGGACAATGACGATTTAATATCTTCAGATTTTTCGAATTTAATATTGGTTTCATTAATTGATGATTTGAATAAATTATGAATATAATTAGAGTTGTCAAATTTAATTTTAAAGGTTCAACTTTTTTTCAATAAACAATACGGAGGTAGTTCAGTTCAATCATTATTTATCGAATTTTGATTTATACCAATTTAAAAAAGTTAACTCTGATATATTATTTAACACTACAAAAAACGGCAGTTCCAAACTACCTACTAAATAAATAATTAGATCGATCGATTGATTTATTTTTAATTTCAACTTTTGAATTTTTTATTTCCTTAATTATGATTTCATTTTATAATTCCTTATTCGAAATTATGTATGTGGAAACAATTACAGTTTTAGTTTTCTTTTCGCGACTTCATTTGTTTTTCTTTCGATCTTCTATTTATTAGTTTTGCTTTACTTCTGTCTTTACATTAATAAAAAAATACGTAGACGGTAATTGAACATTAAAAAGAATAAAATGCTGATAATATCTAAGTGATCGACAAATAAAAAAAAATAATAATATCGAACGTCACTATACATAAAAAACATAGAAATAAATTAAATCGTACAAATAAATAAATAGAACCAAAAGCACAAAATAAAATACTCTGAGATACATAAAAAAATATTGTTCGTTTTGGAGATTCACAGTTTTTACTGTAATCTGTTAACTCGTACGAAATATTGATTTGTGTTTTTGTTGAATTGAATTATTATTTTTGACGTTATTATTTATTTTGTTAATTTTTGTCATTTGAAATAAAGTTTCATAAAAGAATTTGTGTTCATTGTTTATATATTTATGTTGGAAGTCTTTACTGATTAATTGGAGTCAGATTAAAGAGTAAAGATTAAATATTAAAGATTTGTGTTTTTAAAAAGTAAATATTTAAGATTAAAGATTTGAATACCCAACAGAAGAACCACTGTTGAAAATTGTCAATGTTCGTAATACAATTTTCAATCTTTTAATGCAAAATACTATACAAAATGCTTTAATATTATACATGAATCATTTATGCAAAGCGATTCCAGATACAAAACACAATTTTTATACTGCATATAATTTTCTTGATTTTATACAGTATTAACGTTTTTGGCAATAATAAGCGATTTTTTTATCAAAAAAGAATTTCCTACCCCTTTGAGTCTCCATTTTTTGTGAAAATTATAACACAAAATGAAAGGATAACAACAGTACAAGATTAAATTTGTTGACAAATAAAAAAGCTATTTTTAGTGTTAAGAGAACTCACACATTTGGTAGAACTTTTATTACATTCACAGTTTTAATCATCTCGATGACAATTAGTAGTATGATACTACTAGTATTGCTGTCGCTTAAATTCATCTTTCAATGTTTAATACTTCTTATCCAACATCTGAACTTACTTGAAAAGAATTATTTTATTTTAAATTTTAACTTAAATTTTATTGATTAAAATAAAATTACTTTTTATAATCATTTAAAACCATTAATTTGATTTAATTTTTAATAAAATTATATAAAATTTACAATAATAATAAATTTAAAATTTGAATATTAAATATAAATTTGAATAAATTAGTTTCATATTATAAGAATTAAAATATTAATCACCCATCTGATTAGGAGAGACAATCCCAAATCAACACAAAACATTCAAACAACACACAAAACACCAACATTTCAAATATATCTTATATGTAGTACTTAAATTACGTTATAATTATGGAATGTAAAACTTCAATGAATATTCGTTTTTTACGTAAAAATTTACTTAGATAAGATAAATTTCAGTAGGTATTCTCAAAAGAAACTTAAAAATTAGATTTGCACATCTTTCAACGACCTTTACAATAAAAAGCAATAAAACGAAACGATTATTTTAATTCTGTATGCAAAAAACATCATTCCTTCACTGATTTCATGCTCCATTTTAGGAAACACACCCGATGGAAAAAGAAAAATTTATAATGGCACCACGTGGCCCATCGAGTAAAAACTAAGCACCAATTAAAAGCATCTTTATTAAATTGTCTTTGACAAAAAAATTTAATTAAAACTGTGATACCACACTTCCGAACAATTTGAGTCTGTATGGGGTTATCTTTCGATCGTCTCTGTACATGACCTTGTTTGGTTTAAGTGTTCTATGTACATAGGCATTCTTCAGCGTGATGTATGTTGAGCTTACGATAGTTTTTTTTTAAAAAAAGATTTATTTTATTATTTTTCTATTACAACACAAAACGTAAAGGGCTAGAAGGATTCCTCAAACAGCTGAAGCAATGCTCTAAAAAGATTGTTAAATGATTCAGGACGATTTGATAGATACATCTACAATTAAATATATTTTACAAGGATAAAAAATGTGTTTTCGATAACTTTCTTATATCTCCTATAAAGATCCATCTGAGTTTTTCTTTGTTTCGAACCAGATGAACTGGAAAGACAGCATTACATAACTAGAGTGTTTAAGATATTTCTACAATCTGTTGTAATCGCTATCACAGTTATGCAAGAAATTATTTTTTAACTTGGATATTTTATCATTTCAATCATAAAAACGTAAAAATTGTTATGAAACGATCTAAAAAAAATCAATGAAAATAATCAATCATCAATAATAATTACTAACCGATGAAATTATGATATCCATGTATGGTGATTATGTCTTATTAAAAGGTTTACTATGTTTGGAGTTTTTTTATGACGATGAATAAAACTGTTTATGCTGAATCGGTTATTTATTATTAGTATTTTTTTACTATTATTTTTGTTTAACAGTTAAAAGAAGTTCATTATTCCTTTTTATTTATTGGTAAAAATAAATATTCGATATTTACTCGAGTATTTATTTTTACAAAAACCATTTTGCAACAATTATAATCGGTCTTTCAAGTATGAAATTAGTAGAACTAAAGTCAAAGTTTATCGATAATTTATTACTACAAATATGTATATCACTCATCAAAGTATGCGTCCATATTATCGACACACATGCAATTTGTGCGGCAGCTTGTTGAGGCAATTTTAATAAAAATTCTTGAAGGCCATTTTTACAGAACCTTCGGAATTGATTTTTTTCCATCTGTGAGGAATATCTTTGAATGGCTCTTATTGTATATTGTTTTAGGATTGTGTATTTGTTTTTCAAATTGTAATTTAAATTTGTTTGAATAATAAGACTTTTAGAAATATAATTAATTTTAGCAATCGATGAGTGGCTACAAACGTTTTGTGGAGAATTGTCCAAGTGGCAATTCAAATTGTGATATCAATAAATGTATTGAAAATCCTATTAGTGTTTTTATTACTATAAAAAAGTGGTTCGAATTAAGGAAGATATGATAGTTAGTTGAGACTAGGTCTGGACAGTATAGACGATGATGCAGAAGTTTCAACTCAAGTTCCTGTAGTTTTGCAACGGTCTTAAATGTAGTATGTTGTGTTGCATTGTCGTGGAGCAAGATGACTCGACACGTTTACCAAAGACGGATGCTTTTCTTTGAGTTTCCGTGTTAAACACTTGGGACAGATCACCCAATACGCACCATCAGCTTCTTTTGATGAATTACGTACTTTGAACAGTGTTTTACTGCTTCATTCGTATCAACCCATCTTGATGAAAGCTTTAGAATATAATGTAAGTCGAATTTTCATCACAAGAGACGATTCGATTCAAAAAGTGATCACATTTATCACAGGAAAGGATCATCAAGCAAGCATCCGAATGCTTTTGTTTCTGCTTTTCATTCAATACATGTGAATCCGATTATTCAACTTGATGGATCAAATTCCAAGGTTACATTCAGTTCTTTATAGTCTACCTCAGCGACCCCTAGACTCATTCTTGAGGTTAAAATTAACTTTCATCATTTTCTTGGACGAATTTGAGACTGTTATCTGTGTCTTAACATTGCATCTGAATACACTACGGTCGAAACTCCATATTACAAAGTGGAAGGGATCAAAAAATACTTCGTTATAAAGAGGTTAAATTAGAGCTAAAATTCTTCGTTGGTACAGAAAAATCCAATGTTAAATAGAGGTTTCGTTTAATAGAGGTTCCTTAAATAAAGGTTCGACTGTATTTATGTTTCACATGGTTTCTCATGCTGAGGTTCCACATAAGAATTCAAAGAACATCAAAATGTTAAATCATTGTCAAATTGTAATTATTTGAATTTATTGAAATCATGTCTACTACAAATTCCATAATTGACAATAGAATAAAATAAATTTCGGGTAATCTTCTCAAAAAAATGTAAAAAAGATAATAAATTAATAGTTGCAGGACGTTCATTTGTTTATAATAATTAATTTGATGGCTCATGTAAAAAGAGCCAAAGTAAAAGAGCCAACGTAAAGAGCGAAATTACGTGGTGCGCTCAATAACTAGTGAGCCTAACATAGAAATAATATTCTGATTCCAATGAATTTTTTTTCATAACAAGCAAGTTATTAAGGTAATATTTGTGATATTTGTTTTAATCTATAATTTGTGTTTAGTTTAGAGAGCACATAAATTCGTAAATGTCATTGGAAAGCGTCAAATATCGAATCATTATTCGTTTCTTGTTAATGAAAGGGAAAAGTCAGGAAGAAATATTCGCGGAGCTCAGTTCTGTTTGTGGCAAAGAGAGTCCATCAATATCTACTGCAAAAAGATGTTTTAACCATTTTCAAGATGGTCGAACGTCTATTTTTGATGAAGAAAAGTCAGGTAGGCCACGTCAAATTGGCGAAGAAAGAGCGAAAAAACTCAAGAAAATCGTGCAGTATAAGCGACGAATCACCACCAGAGAACTGACAATGCGATAAAATGTCAACACAGGTACCACACAATCACTGATTGCGGAAACTGGAATAAGAAAATTGTGTTCACGCTTCGTGCCACGGTTTTTAACAGCAGACATGAAGGATCGGCGATTGATGTGCTGCCAGGAAAACTTAAACCTCTATGAACGTATTGGATGAAATACCACTTGCCCTTTATGTCCCAGAATCAAGACGTGAGTCTCAAGAGTGGAAGCTGCCAGGGGTGTTCGAAAAAGATGCGATCATCAGCCTCTCACAAAAAGCTCTCATGCTCACCACTTTTTGGGATGCAAATAGAATGATCCTTGCTGATTTTGCAGAAGCTGGTGTTCGTATCAACAGTGAATACTACTCCAGGCTCGTACTACAGGCCAGAAAGCTGAGAAAGAAGAGCAGAGTTTGTGAGTTATATTATATGCACGACAATGAACCCATCCACACAAATCGGCTGTCAATGTCATCAATTGAGGGTTGTGGCCTCACCCTGCTCTCACACCCTCCATACAGCCCGGATCTGGCGGTATCCGATTATCATCTCTTCAACCACCTCAAGCGAGCTCTCAGGGGTCAACATTTTGCTACGAAAGAAGACTTGAAGGATGCAGTTTCAAATTACTTGGCTCAACAGACACTGAAATTCTTCGAAAAAGCTTTTCTGGACCTTGTTGTGCGCTGGAAAAATATGTTGGTGTGAATGGAGATTTGAGAAATGATACCTTTATAACTTGCTTGTTATGAAAAATAAATTTCATTGGAATCGGATTATTATTTTTATGTTAGACTCACTACTTATTGAGCGCACCACGTAATATGAGCCAACAATAAGAATAGAATAAAATTTACATAATAATTGAAATCAAATTTTACTAAAAACTGTTTAAATAAAAAGATTATAATACAATTATTTTTTGATACAGTAAAACCTCTCTATAAGGAGTTATTTGGGACCGAGAAAACTACCTCTCTATAACTAGAATATTTAAACGTTCTTGCTTTAATCAGCTTTCCAGTCACCGGGAATACCATTTCATTGCATTTATGTATATATACATTAAAAAATATTGTTCCTTAGAGAATTACATCTTATAAAGAGGGAACTTTATAGAGGTTTTACTGTATTTTATTAATTTCGTATTACTAAAAGCGTTAATCATAGATTACTAGTAATTCCTTTTAGGTAAAATATAGCATCTCCTAATTTATCAAACTGATCAACACGAGTTTTGATACTTTGAGCTACATCATTGTAAAATTTCCTGTGTTCACACAGTTTTTCCAGAATATTGCAAGAGTAATACCCAATTTGCTCTCTTTTCAAACATACAATAAAACTCCACATTTTTTCACGACACACACCAACAGAAGTGACTAAAGCTCTGTACCATCCTTTCACAGCTGATATGACTCTTCCGACTGGCACATAACTTAATGCAGCTAACATTTTAAAATGCAATTTAAAGTCGAAATCATTGTCATGTTGTTGACGAATATTATTAAGAGTTTGAATCCTTCTCCAAACCGCCTGCCCGAAATGAAACATACATTCCCGGTGAGTAATTAATGAGAAATTTACACATGTAAATATATTAATCCTTCAAAATTACATCAGTAAATAAATTTATCCTTTAAATTACACAAATTTCGAAAGGTTCTATATTCTTTTTACTTTGTTTTTCTTTACTTTTTTGGCGCTTTTTAGTTTAGCTCTTTACTGCTGGCTCTTTTTACCTGGGTTCTTTTTACTTTGGCTCTTTTTACTTTTTTGACTCCTTATTTGAGTTCTTTTCACTTGGATTCTTTTTACCTGGGTTCTTTTTACTTTTTGGGATTTTTTAACTTTGGTTCTTTTTACTTTTTGGCGCTTTTTAGTTTGTCTTTTTACTGGATTATTTTTACTGTTGGCTCTTTTAACTTTAGCTCTTTTTACTTTTTTGACTTTAATTTGAGTTCTTTTCACTTGGATTCTTTTCACTTTGGCGCTTTTTACTTTGGTTCTTTTTACTTGGCTCATTTTACTTTGGCTCATTTTACTTTTTT
>MQRK01214882.1:32465-58092 GCA_001938485.1 Girardia tigrina
ATATATATATATATATATATATATACATTTATTTATATATATACTTATATATACTTAATTATTTAATTCAATTAAATCTTATTTAATTTTTTATTTCTTTTTTATTTTAATTACTTATTTAATTATTTAATTTAATTTTTATTAGTTTAATTAATTTTTTTATTTAAATTACAAATAAAGGGTTTAAGGCTATCGCAGCGCGACCACCATCCCCCCTAAAAGTGTGACATAATTTATGAAAGCCCCTCTAAAGTACGATAAATCTGTAATTCTTCTGATTTGCAAATTTTGTTTTTCCTTGGCAAATAGTCCTTTGACGAATACATTTTGGATGGCTCCTTCAATTTTGGAAATTTCAAAGAATCTATTGCAATTCGTAATGAATTCGTTGATGTCCCGTTGTCCATTGAACGTTTCCGGAATCATATGATTAAGGAAATTTGTGTAGGTCTTAAATATATTTAAATAAACCAAATCACAAACACACATACATCAGTTATATACAGAATAAAAGGAGAGTCAAAGGTTAACTCTGCTCTCGACCCCGTAATAGTTATATAATATTAATTTAGAATTATTCTAAATTTGTTGATTGCAATATTTTATTTAATGAATTTGAATTTAATTTTATAATATCTCACAGCCTTAAATTAGTATTTATAATAATTAATATTTTATATTTTTTAAACTTTACTCTTTTAATCAGAAAAATATGAAATTATTATCGAATATTTTTAAAACCCAAATTAAAACACTTAATTATACTTTTACAGTGTTATTTAACAATTTAAATATAAGTTTTAAATTTTACTTAAATTATTATATATAACATTCTTTAAAATATATATTCTACAAAATATTCCATAACAATTATGTATAAATTAAAAATACATATTGATTTGTCTAATTAAATCAATATGCGTCCTTTATGGAACACATGTGATTCACATATTTGAGGAAATAGTTTATTTTAAAGTAATAATAAATTATTTTTGTCATTAAGTAATTAAAAGAAATTTTGAATTTCATTTCTTTTTGTAATATAGATTTTTTTATAAACTAGACATATTAAAAAAATATATTCGAGCTGTGAGAATCTTGCGCGCTCTTAAAACTTTTGAATATTTAAAATAATCAAATATCTTAAATCAAAAGTTAATCGGTTAATCAATTATTTATTATTAATTAATTATAACCTTGCATTATTATAATTAAAAACTTCTATTGGATAACAGCAGTCCCTCATCATGATAATCCGGGTAGTATCTCAAAACAGATAAAAAATAAAATTTTAAGTTTCGAATATGTAAATTGAATATAAATAATTTTACTATTTATTAATTACAAATGTATAATTGATATTATTACAATGATAAATTTCATTTAATTTCTTAAAGTTTAATTTGTCTCTTAAAATCTGATAAAAATGATAAGAATTAAATAATTTAATTATTTTAATGTAATTATTTCTAAAATTTATACGAAAAAAAATTTATAATTAATTTTTTACGGAACTTAAAAAGTGTTGTTTAAATAATCTTTAGTCGTAAAATTTAAAAATATAAATGGCGGAATCGAACAAACAGGTGTGGTGTAAGCTACTGCCTATGATGGAGAAATTTTGGTATGTGGGTAAGGGATATTTATGGTATGTTTTCGAATGAATGTGGAGTGATTGGGTTTGGTATAGTAAATTCAGTAATTGTATAGAAATTAATTAAGATAAATTAATTATAGAAAAATTAAGAAGAATAAAAAATTGATTGAATGAATGATAATATGATTGAGACTATTTTGAGAGGATTGAATGATTGAGACTATTTCGACTGACTGATTGATATTTTAGAGCTTATTGATAATAAATACTCCGTCGGTTGGGATGCTGATATCAGTATTGCGATCAATGTTCCGTTATACCAGAGCATTAGTAAGGTCCACTTTGAGATCGAAAAGGTACATTGACTGACTTGAATGATCGACTGTTCGTCCGCACTTCTTACATTTTAATTATATAATTTATTTACTATTATTATTTATTAATATATATTAAATTATTATTTTATATGAAAACAACACTCATTCTTTAAAAAATATATTAATAGACAATTAATTTGACGGATCTACTTTCATCTTCAGGGTACTAATTAATAATCAATTCACCTGTAAATAAATACAAAAATAATGATTATGTAATCGATTACGTGAAATCATGTTAATCAAAAATTCTCTATAAGTTGGTTGAGACTGCCGATTGAATATTGATTTTAGGGCAACGTGACCTAATCAACAATGCTTCACACGACACTTACAATAACTATCAAAATGCTTACACAGAATTTTGAAATTATCAATTAATATCTAACAATACTTCAATTTCTTTTTAGATCCATCTGGAGAAGCTAAACTCTGATTTTTCGAAATATCATTCAAAAGTATTTTATCTACTGTTTCCTTTATTATTTTTTCCATAAAAGATTTAGAATAACCATTCGGATTTAACAAAGAACTTAGTTTATTAACACTTTCTACAGATTTAACAAAAGTGGAAGACAAAGACCAGGAGTGATAAATTAAACCTTTAATCATGTTTTTTTATACTTCAGTTCACAAACACTGTCCGGTGTAGTATATAAACATGCATCAGTTTGCTTCCAATAAATTCCAGTCTCGTAACCAAGAGATTTTCTTTCAACCAAAAGATACAGAAAATATAAGACTCCATTCCTTTCATTTCAACTGTAAAAGTAACATTTGAATGTAACGAATTCATAAAATTTAAAAATGGAAGTACATCAGTCTGATTTTTAAAAACAAGAAATATATCATCAACATATTTTTTATATACTAAAGGTTGATTTCCATCAAACAATTTAATTTTATTTTCAATCTTTGAAAGAACAACAGAAGCTAACGTTGGTGCTAACTGTGAACCCATAGCAACCATATCAGTTTGCTAATACCACTCATTATTAAAAAGAAAATGAACATTTGATGTTGCAAAACTTAATAAATCAAGAAACCAACCTCGTCGATAATATGATGTTCTGATATATTATTTTCCATAAGATATTTGTAAATAAACTAGAGATGTAAAAAGAAATCATAAATTCCTCTTGATTCTGTACTTTGTAATTAGAAATGAAATCAGCAAATTCAAAACTATCACGACAAAAAATTCAGATGATAATAACGGTTTTAATTTTGAATCTAGATATTTCGCTACCATTGATTCCTTTAGTGGATCATTCTGATATCTTCATTTAATCATTTATTTTTCATTGTAATTATTTGAAAATATAAACATTTTAAATACAAAATAAATAATAAATTTCAAGATTCGACGATTTTTTTCACATCTCTGAATAAGATTTTTTTTACTTTAGATGCAACGTAACTTTAAAAACCGATTATTTTACAAAGAAAATATATTCTAATAATTCAGAGTTAATTAATGTTTTATGAAAAGATTGTGAATATCATCAATACTTTCAATAGATCTAATAAAAGATTTAATAAAAGATACCTAGTAATACCGAGAAATTAATGTCTTTATAAGTCTGAATATCAAGAAATTGTCGATATTCAATAATTAAGAAGAATAAAAAATCTTTGGAGTGTGGACAAATGGTATTTCATTCTACCCCATTCTTGTTTGATTTTTGTTTATCATTCAATAGGGGGAAGATGGCGTTATTATCATTAACAAAAGCCAAAACGGCACATTTGTCAATGGTAATTTAATAGAAAAAGATAAACACGTCATTCTCCAATCGAACGTGGAAATTGCACTTTCATCTAAAGATAATAAAGGTATTAAACGATTTCCTTGTTTTTGTTTTTAAGTTTTATTCTCACTAAAACAAAGAAATTTCCCATCATCTGTTAAATTTGTGTATTTTTAGTATATAATAGTTATAGAATGATTCCTCACGTCCTATGTGATACTTACTATATCGTGATTACGTGACCATGTCTGGAATTAATATGAACTGATATAAGCAGGACTTGTATTGTTCAGTCCATAATAAATTTATTGGTGGTACCGATGTTTTATGGTTGGGGTCCTTAATGGTTAAACGATGTTCCAATTTGATACTAGTTAAAGGATGAACCTGGGTCTGGCCAGACCCATGTGTATAAGTTATGGATATTAGTGACTTTCAACTAATGTTTGTATATATATTATTCTGTAATTGCATTTTGTGTCATTCGAATTATACTACTAATTATTCCAAGTAGTATGGGATGTTTATTTATGATTTTAGAAGTCAAAAATACAAGAAGAACAATAAATTACACAAAATTACTGTTTATTACGGTTTATTGTTTCCAAGCAATTGAACATTTAGGATAAGAAAAAACAGTCAAATGCATGTAGAATGTTATAAAATTAATTCAATAGTAAGCGCCTACAGTCAGGACAGTAATGCACTGTTTCCGCATGTTTCAAAAAAATTGCTTTGGCACATTCTGCACACTTGAAACGGGTTTTGCGATCTTTGACTCCTGCGTTCGGCAGATCTCACAGCGTTGTCGCCCATGCTAGTCAGCTCTATGATTGTCTTCATTAGCGGCAGCAATATCATCGATAGCCATCTCTGCAGGGTAAGTCATCGTCTTCTTCATTCGCATACCAAATATTTATATCGGCACGAGCATGAGCACGAGTAGCACGGGCTGATAGTTGACGACGATTACTAGTAGCCATGTTGAAATTATGAAACTCTCAGATTGATTGTAACTATGTGGGTTGACCGTCAGTAAATTCGTCGACTCGCCAGATATGCAGTAAAATTAATTCTGCTCCAAGGCAATATTAAGAGTGGACATTGATTATTTAATTTTTAAAGTTTTGATTTAAAAATTAATTATCATAATGAATCGTAATTATAATAATCTTGAAATTATTATAATTTGATGCTGCGATTATCTTTTCTTTCTTTTTTTAGGTCTTTAATTTATTTTATTCTTTTTGACGATTTTCTTCTTTCACTCTTCATTGTTTCACTTCTTCGGTAATCTCGTAGATTACCCGACGTAAAAAACAAATAAAAAAATAAAAATTACAGAGACTCATGAGGAGACTCAAAGGTTGTACCATAATAAAAGTTATTACGAACACAAAACACCAAAAAACATAAATAATCTAAAAAAACGAGTAAATGTAAAAAGAATGAAGAGAAAAGAATACACGAGTGTAAAACCACAAACACGCTTCATTTAACAAAAGTGATGTATTACAATATCCTTCAACGTTTACATTTTAGTCATTGTTGATTTTTACTTCATAAAGTACGTCAGTTTATACAAATTTACCTGGGTCTGGCTAGACCCAGATTTGTCATTTAGCTAGTATTATGTTGAATCTAGAAAAACAAAATGCACGAAATTAAAAAATTTATTTGGCAAAATACAGCTTTCAGCAAATGTAGAAAAGTCATAAAAATTTACTTTTTTAGTAAACTCTTCCTGAGATATACGACGTTCATCATTTAACCGTTAAATAAAACCTTTGCATTCTTAAACCAAAATAATATTTTCTAATTTCTCTCAAACAAGAACAATCTCGAAATTGTTTTTGTGTCTGTGAAATCGTTTATAACATCGTCGTAACTAATTTCGGTAGTGCAGCGGCAACAGAATTTGGTCGAGGGGCCATGACAATACAAGTCCTGCTTATATCATATTAATTCCAGACATGGTCATGTAATCACGATATAGTATTTAAATGATAAAATACTCTCAATAAAGTTGAAGAAAAACACTGAGGATCAAAGGATTTCATCATCGGTAGGTGATGCAGATCCCATCTGCCGCTACGAGATTGTTATCTCAGAATTTTAGAATAACTCACATCTTTGTTGTATTTTTTATAGTAAAACCTATGATAAATTTCTCCGATATTTCGATGAAACATTTTTTTACATTATATTTATATTAAAGAATTTGTTTTTTTCAATGGACAATTTAAGGCTTACTGACTTTGATGAAACAATGAATGTTACTATTCTTGTACATTGTTTGTCCATTGTCACGTACATAATCTCTTATTTGGGTCACTTTTATCGTCATCTTTTCTTCTTGCACCTCATGACGGACATCAGATAGATATTTCAGATTGGATTCCTTCGCTTGATCTTTCAAGTTTTTCGACGACTTATCTGAGGATGTTTATTAAGATTACTAATATCATTTTCGACACTAATTATTATTACAACTTGATTTTCATTTCAGAAATATTAAATACAATTAAAAGTTATTGATAAAACGAAGTCCGGATGAAAATCTTCTTTTAATAACCAAAGTCATCCATTTAAAAATATATTTTAAGGCAATATATTTCGACGGATCTACACTTTTAAACAATTAAAGTGTTTATCGATAATTGTTTCTACTGATTTGCGTTTTTGGTACTTTTTATCAATTATTGTTTGACAATTTATGATTAAAAAATTTTTACAGGAAGTATAAAATGATGGGATATTTTTTATTTTTGGGGCGCTAAATTAATAAATAATTAACTCATTCAGCGTATGTATTCTTGGATACCGTACAACTGTATCAGGAAGATGTGACGAAAAAGTACACTATCGGCAAACACATCGGCAATGGGGGCTTCGGAAAGGTCAAACTGGCCTTCAAAAATAATGAAAGACATAAGAAAGTGGCTTTCAAAATAATCGAGATGATTCCAGGCAATGAGACGGTAGAAATACTTTTTTTTCTATTTTTTTCTAATGATTTTTCTAAATTTTTTGAGAAAAAAAATCTTCGACGAGTATCATTGATATACAATTACTTTTCACTTTCAAAAGTTCATTATATTTATCCATAAATATCACTGATAATGTTTTACACATCTGAAATACTTCTAGCTTTTTATATTTCTTAACAATATTAACCCCTCTTTTTCAATATTAACAAACTATAAGTATCTCATATGTGTAAAACATTGTCAGTGATCTTTATGGATAAATATAATGCACTTTTGAAAGTGGAAAGTAATTATATAAAATTTTTATGATATACGAGTTAATTACCACATCTCCATGTCAAAGTTTTCTCCATCATTTAAGAGACTTCTTCGAAAAACAATCGATAGATGCGTATTGATCAGCTACATGAACTACATTAGGCTTCATTGTCTTCTATGACCCTTCGACTGAAAGTGACAGAACCATCTTGTCTTTCAAGGCTAAAAAAATTAATTTATTCTTTTTATAAGTTTTGTTATCTGAAAACTTAGGGTTCTTCATAGAGGTCGGTAAGTCATTCCTGTTACTTTTAGTGACACTGGCCAAATGACATCAATTTCATTAGTTTGTCTGCTGAAGGTACACTGATATAATATCTATCAGTTAACATATGGTAACTCTGTGTTCCCGGAATTTTATCGAGCGACATCTTATATGAGTACTTTTGTAATAAGACAGTATCAAATAGACATGTCCTGTTTCAGAATCCGCCATCGTATGGATTCTTATACTCCGACTTCGCTGACTTACCAGGGTTGTAGCTTCTTAAGAATTCTTTCATTTCAATTTTACGAGGGATTTGTTGACAAATATTTCTGCCACGAATAAAGGTTTTTACATCTAAATAATCTAAAAGAGGCTAGCTCGTTTTATAATTTTTGTTTTGCGGGTTGTGTTTTGAAATGGAAAGACTGAATCGGTCCAGAGACATAAGAAGATTGAGACCTGTTACGGTTGGTCTGAAAAGAACTTCGTGTTCTGGACAAGTACTCATTTTCTGTAACACTGATTCCATTATCTTGAGGTGTCACCTACAACGAATTTGTGTTCCATTGACGAAAATATATCTATTGAATAGTTACTATCCTCTCCCATTTGAATTTAAATGCATGTACCAAGTATCAAATTGTAACAATAAACCCATTACCGATGCCAACTAACACCAAACTAGTGGAGGCTCCAATAAGACTAAAGAAATACAATAATATATACCAGTAAAACACCCGTCATATATGACAGTTGAGCTAAATTATCGACTTTGAAAGTTTCGGTTTTCCTTTTAAAATCGTAATTATTATAATTTATGATTTATTGTTTCCAATTCTGTGTTGATGTAACAGTCAGTCAATTAAATCAGCTTCCGTCGCCTTTCAACAAAGGCGCTGTACAGACGGAACCGTCTCGATGCGGACGACGAAGAATTATCTCAACTTTACGCCAAATCACTCACTGTTCCTCCACTACTTCGGCATTTTATCGGTATATATATGATCATAGAAAAAATTGAGCTTGACCGACAAACCGTGAATAAGATGATAACGAAATTTTGCAAATGTAACCTAAATTGATTTATATATATAATATTTGTCTAAAAAGATTGTTTGTTTGTCGGTCACTGTTTGATTGTAAAAAAGAGTAATCTGGAATTACTAAAAATGATGATTCGAGCCCAAGCAAAACATCAATATCAATACGTTGTAAATCTAATAATCGTCCTGGAAAGATTTATGGATATCAAAAATGATTTGCAAGAAATCCTGCAAATTACAATGGACACTACTCGCCATGTTTAGAGGTGTATCGAAAAGAAAAAAAAAACTTTGAAAAATCAACGAAGAAAAATGAAGAAATACAAATACAAAAAAATGTTGAAGTGCAACTGAAAATCGTTCTGCTATTAAATATTGCTCGACGAAACGGATTTTATCTCGATATTCTCAAATTACAAGGAACAGTCGAATGAATTGATTTGTATTTCCTGTAATCGAATGAAATGTTTTGTGATTCAACGAGCTGTGCGTGAATTTAACGGAATCAGATTCTGAAATGTACAGTTCATTTTATTATCAATTTCAATTAATCTTTCAACTTAATTTTCAATAAATGCTAATCTTGTTTACTGAATGGCCTTAACAAATGCAAATAACATTTCTGATTCATTAATGATGCAAAGTCTGTCATGGATTCGTGAAGTTATAATTATGACAAAATTTCTATTCGAGTTTTAGTGTGTTGAACGATTGATTTTTTTGTGAATTTGAATCAGTTTTCCATTATCATTATTTTTAGAAATTAATATTTGTTGGACAAATAACTTTTATTGATTAGACAATGTTTTTTTGTTCGTTTATTCAAAAAATTATTGTTTTCTCGAAATCGATTGTTTAAATCGATTAATGTAATTTGTGATTAAATAAATAATTTGGCGAAAATACGAATTTTGCTTACGTGGATAAAATAAATGATTCTTAAATCAGTGAAGTCGCTGTTGGAAAGTGGAAATGGGGGAAATGGAAATCCGAAAATCGGCGGTAAAGGAGGAAATATATTTCTAGTCGTTAAAGCGCCCGACGGCAAAGAATCGACTCGAGCGAATGTTATTGGTGCGTCCGGAGAAAATGTGTATATGAATTTCCGCGAAAGAATCATGGAACGTGCTTCGGCGAGCGGTGATGCGATCGATACATCGAGTGACAGACGAGGCACTCACTGGAAGCAGACGGTGTTCTTTCTCGATGACGGGTTCAACGATTCTCTGACGGTCAACACCGGCGGGGGGATCGCCGTAGTGTTCTCATTGGGGCTCAATGCGAGAATGAGAGTGGGAGTCGACCGCAAAAAATATCAAATTTATATTCCCCTTCCACCTAAAATTGATCCGAGAGTCAAAATGATGCACGTCGAAGAAAAACCCGACGTCCTCAATGGCGTGCCCGATGAACGCACCAGTGAGCTTCAATATTTAAACCCCCCGCGTCTCGCATTCCACCCCCCAGCGCCAACCCGCCGCGGCCACAATGCTGCGCTCGTTCTCGCAACACCAGTCACGCTATTAAATGTAACGATATTAAATGCATGTAATATCAGTTTTTGAACCCTCGACCCTATAAAATATTTGCCGGAAAAAAATTATGAAAAAATTTTTAATATTTTTTTAAAATTAACATAATTTATTAAATATTATTTAAAAAATAGCTGAATTAAATATTGTACAAAAAGGAGTGCCCGACACACATTAAATTATTTTTTTCCATGAATCTATATTCTTAAACTGGTGGAGACCCATAAAAAAATGCATCAAAAATAATAAAATAAATAATTATAAAATCATCAAAAATATAAAATAAAAATTGTAGGGCGCAACACAAAATAGAAGACAAATGTATTCAGATTAAAATATAGAAAAGAATACAAGCTTTTACAATACAATACAAGAAGAAGAATAAAGTAAGATTTAATCCATCATAAAATTTTTAGCGATCGGAAGTATTCTCCGAAATATTTGGTGTTGCGCCTTACAGTTTTTATTTTATATTTTTGATTATTTTATTATTATTTTGGGTGTATTTGTTGATGGGTTCCTACCAGTCTAAGAATATTCATTAATGGAAAATAATAATTTTTTTAATAATTTCTTTCAGTAAATATTTTACAATTTTTAAATAAGTCTTAAATTTTGTTTTTAAAAAATCCATTATTTAATGTTTTTAGTTATTTAATAATTTTTTAATAAATGATTTTAATTTAATTGTAGAAAATTATTCTGAATTTTTAAATATTATATATATATATGTATCGGAATCGATTTTGTATGCTATCGATCAAAATTGGTATAAATAATATACAAAAATATTTATACAAAATGATTAAATTTTTATTGTAGGACTGACGGCGGAGGCCAAACGTTGTGTACCGAAAATTTTTAGCAATAAATTATAATTTATTAATAATAATTAAAATTATTACAAATTGAAAATTAAAACAAAAACTTTCAAAGACGAAAATTCAGCTCACCCGTCATATATGACGGGTTTTTTACTAGTTAAATGAAATGTTTCTGTTTCATGTCGCTACAGCAGCGACAGCGGAATGAAACGGATCACAAATAGCGCGATTATATAATACGATATCTGATTACCATTATGGCTAATATAGATTATACTCGGAACGCAAACTTATTTGAAAATAGTTAGTTTGAGACCGGTCTGAATATCAACTTTGAGAATCCACTTTTTTCTATTTTTGTGGTATATTTGCTCTTGAATTGATGGTGTTTATTTTGCAGAGAATTCAGAGAGAAGTCGATATTCTGCGAAAGTTGGATCACGTATGTTTTGGAATCAAGTGTTAATCTATTTTATTCATTTACTTTCAGCCGTGTATCGTTAAATTTGAGGACGCCATCGCCACGAATGGCAAACTTTACATATTCCTCGATAGTTTTCAATAGTATTTTGAGGTTTATCCTTTACACATTGTTTTAGAGTAGAAGGCGGTGAACTTTTAGCAAGAATTAATTGCATCAAGCGGTTCTGCGAGAAAGATGCTAAGGTGCTGTTCTACCAGATGGTGCTGGCGATTAAGGTTGATTGTGTGTTCTGTGTAGAGTTTAACATCATTTGTTTAGTATCTTCACGGAAAAATATCTCGCATCGCGACCTCAAACCGGAAAATATTTTACTTTCAACCAAACAAAATCAAACATTGATCAAAGTCACAGATTTCGGGTTATCGAAATTCGTTGACAATCAAACGATGCTAAGAACTAATTGCGGAACACCAAATTATGTGGCACCAGAAGTGTTCCTATCGAAGGGAACTGGATATACGTGCGCTTGTGATGTCTGGTCACTCGGTGTCATCCTCTTTATTTGGTATATTCATTTAAACTCAAGTTTCTATCAACTAATCTGTGTTGCAGTCTCACTGGTAGGATGCCATTCACAAGGGACTCTCCTGTCGAAGATCAAATCACCCATGGAAAATTTAATTTCCCCGAGGTTCCTTTAAGCGAAACATCCAAATCTTTGATCATGGCCATGATCAAAGTTAAACCAGATGATCTGATGACAATCAATACTATCGAGGAGCATCCCTGGTTAAATGATCAGCTCATGAAGGTTTACCGTGAAGAGATTGATGTATCCCGAAGGTAACGCCAGTCCGACTGGTAGTGAGTCCGATAAGGACGCTGATGCGGACAGTAGTGAGGTAGTTTTTTTTCGATTTGAAAGTGTTTAAACTTTTTCTTCTTTTGCAGCCGATCTTTAAACGGAGGAAATTATAAACTGAATGTCTATTATATCCTGAAATGTCTATCGATAAATAAATATATGTGTTATTTTTATTTTGATATTTTAGCAGTTCCTAAATTAATTTCATTTAAAAATAGTAATTTCATTCAATTTAAAGTTATTGTATAATAATCTACTTAATATCTATTTTTCTTCCATTCTTTTTATTAGCTTACTTTCTGTATAGGTATATATACATGTACATCCATTGAATTTAGAAACCTGTTTTTGAAGGCTTTTTATTCAATCGATTTTCTTCAAACTTTGCATATTTATTCTGCATAAAGAATGAATAAAAAAATTAAAATTTTTGATTTACTAGTTTATATTCCTAATGCAAGTAAATATAAAGTAATAATAAATATAAATAATATAAGTAAATATAATATATATTTATATATATATATATATATATATATATATATATATATTCGCTAGCTCTAGTTTGTGTCAATACTGGTTTTCTAAATGTTATTCTGAAAAAAATTCATCTGAAAGATGCAACACGTTCCGGTCGACCAGTTGAAGTTGATGGCGACAAAATAACAGCACTGATTAAATCTAATCCACATATGACGACAAGAGAAGTTGCAGAGACTCTGGAAATATCAAAATCAAGTGTTGGAAGTCATTTAAAGAAACTTGGATTCGTCAGTAAACTCGATATGTGGTTACCACATGAACTGAAAGAAATTCATTTAGTGAAACGTATAGACATTTGCGATTCCCTTTTGAAGCGAGAACAAAGTGATCCATTTTTGAAGCACTTGATTACGGGTACCGAAAAATGGATTGTTTACAACAATGTGGAACGCCGAAGATCATGGACAAAATGTGGTGAGCCTGCAAAAACGATCCCAAAATCAGAAATTCACCAAAAGAAGGTTATGCTTTCCGTCTGGTGGGATTTTCAAGGAATTTTATTTTTTGAATTCCTTACGAGGAATGAAACCATCAATTCAGACAGATATTGTGGTCAGCTGGAGAAATTGGCTCATTCAATTCTACAGGAACGTCCTGTATTGGCAAATCGAAAAGGAGTTGTAATTCAGCATGATAACGCAAGACCGCATACAAGTTTGACCACTCGCCAGAAACTCTTATCACTGGGTTTGGAGGTTTTGCCGCACCCACCGTATTCTCCAGACTTGGTCCCATCGGATTTTCAATTATTTAGATCACTGCAGAATTCCTTAAACAGAAAAACGAAAACATATTTTTTCGTATTTTCGTGCATTCTTTTGTACCTCCATATCTGATTTTTTTTGCTAAATCACCTTTTCAATTTCTCTCTTTCGTTTCTTCTTTATTGCTGCCTATTTTTTTCTGGTCATCTTGTTAATAAATTGTTTAATTCATGATCAGTAAGTTGTCAGCAGTAAATCAGTATTGATGACATTAAGTTCGTGATCTAGTTGCTCTTGTTATGGAAATTTGTGTTGTTGAATACTTTGAGCTCCTTGAATATTCATTTTCTTTACTGGCTTTGTCGTCGGACGAACAATATGTTTACTGGTTGATGGTCTTGGAGACTCACGGTTGGTGGTTGAAGATTTAGGTCGGAAAAAAGTCAATATCGGTTTTTGGACCTTGTAAAGCTTTTCTAGTTTCTTGATTTTTTCTTCATACTTCTCTGAAAATTCTTCTTTAGTTTTTATGCTGTTCCATAACTCTGTACAACGTTTTTGCAACTTTTATTTTGAAATGAGTGGATATGTTGTAAAAGAGATTTGTAGAGCTCACTGTAAAGTTTTATTCTATCCATTTCCTGAAAAAAAGTCATTTGCTTTTAAAAAAGTAATTGGTTCTGTTAGGTTGGGAATTATCTCCCATTCTAAATCAAAACCAATTAAAAACTTGCTAAAATTTATTAATCTACTACAGTTTAAATTTTTTATTTAAACAAATTTACTTTTTTTATTTTCTTTTTTTTATTTCTATTTTCTATTATTTTTTTAATTTCGATTATAATTCGAAATTTTTAAAAACCAAAATTCTTATTTCTGAAAATTAAAAAATTAACACCTCCGCACGCAAGATTTTTTTAATTTTCTCCACATTTCTTTCACATGTTTTACCAGATATATCTTCAAGAACATATCTTCTATCATGTACTTTTCGAACTACTTTATATGGCCAGTCGTATCTCCCTTTATCTTTAGTTCGAGATTCGACTTTTACCAATACATCATCTCATGGGAAGAATTGTCTTCGCGTGATAGGCTCCTGGTCCCGCTCATATTGAAATGTCTTGCTATTTTTTCCATCCCATTTCTCCCTGCTAATGCGTCTTCCGAAAATGATTTCAGCTGGACTCATCCCGATAGTCGTCTGTAATGTGGCATTTAATGAGAACTCGATCTCCGGTAGAATTTCTGCCCAGTCGGAACTTTTTCTTTCATGCAATGTTGCATTTATCAATTCACTCACCGTACGGAATTGTCGTTCAATTTGTCCGTTTGTGTTATGATGATATGGGCTGGAGAATCTTATTTCAAAATTCTGTTTCTCTGCGAACTCTTTCATCTTTTTTGATTCAAAAACCTTACCGCAATCCACATTCATCGCCTTTGGAGAACCAAATTTCAGTATCCAATTTCGCATTATTCCTTTTATTATCGACTCTTAATCTTGTTTCGATATTGCTAATAACGTAATATATTTACTGAACTGATCAATGATACCTAGAATATATTTCTTTTTTCCAGAAGTCTCCTTCAACGGTCCACAAATATCCACATAAATACATTCAAAAACCTCGGCAGCTTCTAATTTTATCGTGTTCTCTTTTGTTTTCGCCGTATATGTTTTATACTTTTGGCATGATTCACAACTGCGTATAATCTCTTTGATTTTACCTTTTAGCTTGTCAAAATCCTTAGAGTCTCTTAAATAATACTCAACTTTTCTTGCACCCGCGTGCACCAACTTCCGATGGGTTTCCAAGATAATATCTTCGAGTGGCTTTGTGGTTTCATCTTCTGATACAACATTCAGTGCACGCGTCTTGATTTTTTCTTTCTTAGCTTCCTCGTGTTGCATCAAACATTGAGTACACGTATCATAATTCATCCTTGAAAGCTTATCAGCATTCGTGTGCAAAGATTCTTTTCGAAATTCTAACTTCATATCCAGACTGCTCAGATAGTTAATCCACATTTGAAACTGCGATGTAATTGGTTTCTTAGTGTTCAGCATAAACGTGATTGCTTTATGGTCGGTACGCAAAGTAAACCGTTTACCATACAGAAAATGTCTAAAATGGTTACAAAAATAATACATGGCAAGCAATTCTTTTCTTGTAACAAAATAGCCCTTCTCGTGGCTATTCATTGATCGCGACCCATAAGCTACAACTCTTTCATTTCATAGGTCGTCCCTCTGTGCTAAAATAGGGCTCCAATCGTATCGAAACTACCATCCGTATCTAGAATAAAATATCTTTTCATGTCTGGAAAACACAATACCGGGCTTGTCATTAATGCATTCTTCATCTCTTCGAATGCTAACTCTAGCTCGCTTGTCCAATTGAGTTTTTTATTGTTATTCGATCCGCATAGTTGTTCTAATACTTTGGCTTTCTTTGTATACTCTTTTATAAATCGTCGATAATAGTTACAAATGCCCAAAAAACTTCTTAAGTTTTTAACATACTTTGGCTTTCCAAACGTTCTTATTGCTTCAATCTTAGACGGGTCCATTTTGACACCGCCTTCGTTAACTATATGTCCAAGGAATTTGATTTCCCGTTTCAACAATTGACATTTTTCTGGGTTCACCCGCAATTCTGCTTTCCTAATATTATCTAAAACTTGATTCAAAACAATATAGTGTTGCTCCCGATATTTTGTGTATACCAAGATATCATCTAAGTATACAGTGGCACCCTTGATTCCTCAGACTACCTTTTTCATCATCTCTTGGAAAGTTCCCGGCGCAGCCGCTATACCAAACGGCATACGAGTAAAACAATACTGTACTTGCTTTGTAGAAAAAGCCGTTTTCTCCTGAGATTCTTCGTCCAGCTCAACCTGATAATAAGCATTTCAGAGGTCAATCGAGCTAAAATACTTTGCACCTCCTAAAGCATCCAACATCTTATCAACATTGGGCATCGGAAAAGCTTGTCTCTCCGTTATTGCATTTAAACGCCTAAAATCCGAACAGATACGAATATCGTTCTTCTCTTTTTTTCTACACACAAATTAATGGTGTGTTCCAAGGTGAATTACACTTCCGAATGATATTATTATCATACAAATTTTTTATAGTCTCCATGATTTTTTCTTCAAGATGCATTGGTTGACGAAAAGGTTTTAAATTAATTGGCTCTCCATTCGTCTTAATATGATGTTTTGCTAAACTGGTACATCCGATATCCCATTTGTCAGCCATGAATACTTCTGCTGATTCTGAATTACCTCTAACAGTTTTGAATCTACTTTACCTATGCAATCTAACGCTCTTTTTAATCTCTCTCCTGGCCTTATCACCCTGCCGAATTTCGCGTCGATGTTACACACACTTCCACGTGCTTCCCTTGATACATTATTGTCTTGAGATTCGTTCTTTTGTATGGAATAACCGAAAATTTTCATGAATACTATGCCTCCTATCAGTTCCGGAACCACACTCTCCACAACAATAAATGGTACTGCTTTCCTTGTTTGACATATATCTACTTCTACTTCTATTTTACCCAATACTTTCAATTTTCCATCGTTGGCACTTCTCCAATTGATATCGCATTTTTCTAAAACCAAATTATTCAAATCTTGATAATACTTCTTACTCATAACATTAACACCTGCTCCTGTATCCATCAGACACTCCCACTGTTTCCCTTGAATTTCCATTGTAACACTCGGATGCCCCTGCATTTTACTATAACATATCTCTGATTTCTGTTCCTCAATCAATGCGTTAACATAGAATACTTGATCAAAATTCTTTTTCACAAATCCATAGACCTTATTCATCGTTCACACATCCAGCTCGCATCCGAATCCGTGGGAATTATCTTCTAAGATCAGTGACACTCGGCTCCCACCAACTCCCCAATTGACGGAGCCCAGTCGTTTGGGTAGGTCTTATCGTTTTTTTCTTCATTATCATCAAATGTGCGTTCTTCATCTTCGTTCATCGTGTTGATTTTAAATTTTCGATCATTGTTCTGCATTCTCGATCTTCCATTGTCGTAACCATAATTCTGTCTGCTAGAGTTCACTAAACATGCCGCTGCTAGATGCCCATTCCGGCCACATTTTTCACAGTGTATCTCTGGACATTGAGTTAGCCTATGTCCCTTTTTTCCGCACAAGAAACAAACCAATGGCTATCTGTTAGGACAGTTTCGACTGATGTGCCCAGTCTCTTTACAATTTCAACACTGCACAGGTCTTCTTTGTTGGCAGTTTCGGCTGAAATGTCCTGGTTGATGACAAGTATAACATTTGGACTCGGTTGATTCCTCTCTTGGGAGTTGTTTTCTCGACTGACTCTGATTTACCCATTTTTAGTTACCTCAGGAGCCCTGTTGTTTTGAACAACCTCTCGATAACTTCGGACAGCATTGATCCTGCTTTTCTTTTTGTGGTTTATTTCGTCTACGAGTGCAACGAACTCAGATATTTCCTTGACTTCTTTAATTTCCGTAATTTAATTTCACGAACAACATCTTCATCATCAATGCAATGAATTAACATTTGAGCTTTTAGCTCTTCTTCCTTTAGTCTATGTGACAACGCATTTTTTACCAACCGGTCTACCTTTTTGAAAAAAGTCTGTGCGTTATCAGCACCTTTGCGATAACTCAACAGTTTTTCCCAATCCGTCGCGGCTGCTCTCGGCTTCTCAAACGCTAGTCTTAGCCGATCCTCAAAATTATCAGCTTTACCAGCTGTGTTCTCATATGCTTCCAAGAGATCTTCATGTATCATGGAGTAAATACATGTTTTTAAAAATTTTTAACAAAAAAAATCGTTCTTTGTTTCTCAAAAATGCTACAAATTATTTCAAACACACACACACACATTTATATTCATATTTATTCATATGAAAATTTTCACATTTATTATTCTTGTTTTTTTGATAGTTTTAAATTGTAAAAAAGTTTAATTCGCGATCCAAATGTTGGAATATTTGAGTCGGATTTAAGTGAGATATTTGATTCTCTCCATGTAATATTTCTGTAATGTTCTATTATATTGTTGTCGGTGACTTCAGTTGTCTGCGTAGTCGACGTGAGTCATAAATCGTCACAAACCGAATTGAGCCTAGAGTTATTGAAGGCACTACATTATTTTAAAGATAAACCTTCGATTTTGGTGCTAAATAAGGTTTGATTAACTAATTTATTATGGATTATATTAATTTTTTGATAAAGTCAATTATTATTGGAAACCGACAAATGCGCTAAAAATTAATTATGTATTAATTTGGGTAATGAGGTTATTTGAGTAAATTTTTTAAATTTAATATACTTACTTTTCTTAGTAGAAAAGTAGTATAAACTATTCTGATGTAGTTTTCCTTTTTTAAGCCTAAGGTTTCATTAAAATGACTATTTTTCTATCTTAAATTCGTCATATTTATTCGAGATAACCGAACCAAAATATTAAGGAAATATAGGAGACTTTTTGGTGACAAAATTACCTTCGAGATAGCCGTATATTCGAGATAACCGAGTTTGACTGTATTTGAACAAAATGACTAAATCAAAAGTATTTTTTTAAAAACGATGTTTTATGCGAATAAAAGTCCTTCTAATATCTATTAACGAATTCGTTATTTTCAATAATTTTATCGATTTGGAGTCGATATTTCGGGTCCAAAACTTGAACTAGTTGTCAAATCGGTTGAGGAGACAAAATAATCAGTCGCTTAAGAAGAGCATTTTGATATGGGTTTCGGTACGGAGAAATTACGAGATCGAGGGGAAATCTCTATTCGGTCCGATTCTAAACTTTTTGACAGAATAAATCAGTGCCGAAGTAAAATACCTGTAATATATATATATATATATATATATATATATATATATATATATATATATCACATTTTTTACCTAACCAGTTTATATAATTATTTATATATAATAATTTATTTATATAGTAATATTAGTTTGGGGAAAAAGTAATCCATTATTTTAATTCCTTATTTATCGATCAAACAATTTCAAATTTTGCTCTTTGTCAAGGTAACATTTCACAATAATTTTACAAAAAATTTTTTGCTTTTTTTTATTCAGTTCTGAGTTGCAGGGTGTTAAAAATGGAAGTCAACAAAGAAAAAAATCGGTACATTTAACAGTTTTTATTCGATAAAGGCGAAAATGCAAGCCAGGCGGCTGTTATTGTGAATGGTGTTTATGGTGCCAATACTGTAACAGCTAATTACACCCAATTTTGATTTCGTCAATTCCGTGGAGTCATTTTTGATGTTAAAGATGCACCTCGCAGAGGCAGGCCTATCATTGAAAATGTCGATAAAATCTCGGCAATGATCGAAGTTGAAGGGCATGTTAGTAGTCGTAGCATTGCACGGGAGCTGAAGATCGACCACAAAACGGTTTTAAACCATTTAGGCAAAGCAGGATTCAAAAAGAAACTTGATGTTTGGGTTTCACACCAATTAACACCAAAAAATATGATGGATCGAATTTCCATCTGCGAAGCCTTGGCCAAACGAAATGAAATCAACCTATTTCTTAAACGGATGTTTACTGGAGATGAGAAATGGGTCACATTCGAAAATATTGTACGAAAACGATCGTGGTCAAAGCACGATGAAGTACCTTAAACGGTCGCCAAACCAGGACTAACGGCCAGAACGGTTCTACTTTGTATTTGGTGGGACTGGAAAGGAATCATTTATTATGAGTTGCTTCCTTATGACCAAACACTAAATTCAAATATGTACTATCAACAACTGGACCGTTTGAAGATAGCAATTGATGAGAAATGACCAGAATTTGCCAACAGAAGAGGTGTTGTGTTCCATCACGACAAAGTCAGAGAACATACGTCTGTAGTGACTCGCCAGAAACTCAGGGAGCTTGGTTGGGAAGTTTTAATGCATCCACCATATAGTCCGGACCTAGTTTCCTGAAGAATATATTCTCCACGCGCAAACCACAGGATTTTGCCATATCAACAAGCAGTTCTCCGTTCTCCGAAGTGAAGTTCCCGTTTGCGCAAGGACCCACTACAGAGCTGTTTTCATCGCATCGCTTGAGTCGGCAGTTGAAGTCGCATCTAACTAACAGTTCTATTTTATTATCCTTAGTGAATTTTTGTTCTTTTGTAATCACTTCCTGCAATACTGTGTAGAATTCCTCTTTCTCCTCGTGTATATACCCACAGTCCGTCGGGGCATACATTCCAATAAGTGTAATAGATTTCCGTATGTACCTGCTAGCAAAAATTCGATCATTAGCAGGTGTGAAGGTTATTTTCGTCAGATCATCGTCTTTTATCATCAGCGCGACTCGTCTTTCTTTTCGTGCCCCTGTGGGACTGCAACTGTGGAGTATTTTTCAGCTCTCCGATGTACGAGTTTTGACACTCGTGACAATTAAATTTATATACTAGATTAGCGTGCAAACCACAAAGTGTTTTCGATTTATTTGAGAGGACACTTTGAACTTTAGATGTGACAGAGACTACTTTAGCACTACTTATTGTTCTACAAATACTTTTCTTAAATGCTCTAAATCCTTCAGAATATGGAATTTTAATGATTTGTTTGTATTCTTCAGTATTTTCTTCTTTTAATTATTTCTTAACTCGTGCATCTGTACATAATTTGTCTAATGTTACCATAATGTTGTGTTCTATTTGCTTGTTTGTATACGTATTGTCCCTCAAGCGCCCTCTAAAAATATTTAAACCCTGATTTGCAATTTCAAAACTGGACGACAAATTCGAAACTCTGTGACAAAGGCCTTTTATCATACCCTCTTTATATTTTCCTCACAAAAACTCTATGGTGTTGTGTAAAGACCTGTATCTGTTACCTTTCTGAATAATTCAGTTTTATATCCTCCATTCACCCTAGTGACAAGAATGTCCAGAAAGGGAAGTTTATTATCTACATCCAATTCTGTGAAGTAAATTTAATATTAGGACGAAAACCATTCATGAATGTTAGGTATGGTTCTATGAGGGATGGATTTCTGAAAACCAATAAGACATCATCTAGATATCTCTTGTACAACACAGGTTTTTCACCAGGGTATTGTATTTAGAATCAATTATTATTGTTTTGTTCTGATTTTAAAGAAAAATATTAATCAACACAGAACAATTTATCAATATGCATGATTCTGGAATGTATTTGAAATGTATCTGAAAAACCTGCATTGTATTTTAATATTATAAATTAACGACTATATTTACGACTTTTATAAAATTAAAATCCTAGTATTTTACTAACTTATCTTATTTTAATCACCATTTTAAAATCGTCTGTACATAATATTTTACTTATTGATGATTAAACCATTCGTTTTGTTCAAACTCAATATGTAAGATAGATATGTTAAGCTTTAACGTAAAACCCAATAACATAAAGTAGTTTCCTGATGGATGTTTCATTATATTTTAATACTACCAATTTCTTTGCATGTTGCAGTTTGATTTTGATTCAAACATTTACGAATGTATTCATCTTCCCATGTCATTGCATATAATGAGCGCGATCCATTTTCAAGGCTTTCGTCTCCAGATTTAAAACAACGAATCTAAAAATTTTTATTTGAAGTGCAAAATAATAAATAATGAATTCAATATTTAATTTGAACCGTTTCTTTGAAACAAATTAAACAAAAGCTTCTGAAAAGTATATAAAGTTTACAGCACATGGAAGTAATAGAGAAAACTTTATTTTTTTCGGTACCTAATACTATACTTTGTTCATTCATTTTGTTCTACTATAAATGCGTTTCGACTAAAAAAGCGAACAGAACTAATTTTATACTTCCAATTCTGTAAAATACTTGCATGGATTTTCTATTAAATATTTTAATTATTCAATTATGAGATTATTTAAAATCACCAATTATCTCAGTTAAAATGGAAAATAAATTAGTCACATAGATAGCTTTCCATTAGGCTTGGTATTATATTCCAAGTAAAAAAATGAACAAACATGGAACAAAGTTTTCTGATTCACAATATATTGAAATTTTCAGAATCTATGCCAATTCAGAGTTCTCTTGAATGATTTTCTACAACTTTTTATTCGCAGATTTCAAAATTTCTTTGAGTGTCCTTCTTCTTCATCGGAGACAAAGTCTAACTTAAAATTCTCTAACCTAATATTTCATAATAATAAGTGTTTTGAAATCTGTTTAGATATGTCTACGACAAAAAGTCAATGATTTCGCCACAAATTTTGTTTTGAAAAACTTAGAACTTGACGACACAATGGTATACGATTGCTTAAATCATGACTTTAGATGCAAATTAAAATTCACACTGAAGTATTTCTACAGATTGATTAAGTAAAGCAAAACTAAAAGTTAATTTCTGGATAACGGGTGTAAAAGGCAAAATCAGGATATTTTAAAATTGAATTAATAATATACTTAAAGTAAGAATTGAATGTAAAGAAAAGAGGTAAACAATTCTGATTGGTTCATGTGTTGGATATAAAACATTTAGTCTTCTTGTAGTTAGTCATTTTTCTACCATAGTTATGAGAGAGCAATAGCTCCGAGACAGTGTTAGAAGATTTTGGAGAATGCATTACATGAAAGGAAAATCCTTCATCGTGAAACACTTCTTAGAAGAGGGATTGGCACGCTCAACAATATACTCCATCCTTACAAGATTACAGAGCCAGGAAGTGGTGGACATAATAAGAAACTGACAAACTCCAAACGAGCCAACATCTGTCGATGGTCAGTAAACAAAAGAGGTGTTTCACTCTGATAAAAAGCCAAGAAGCACAATGTTAGTCACCAAACCATCAGAAATATTCTCAAATAGTGGGGAATTCGATGTTATAAACGAATTGAAGCTCCACCGTACACCTCTGAACAAGAGAAGACTGAAAAATATCGTACAGGAAAATTACTTGAAATTTTGAGAGGAAAAATGATTCTCATGGATGACAAGTATTTTTTCAAACTCAAATCTGATCATTTACCAGAAAACGATCACTTTTACACCTCGGATATCCAAACCCCTCCCCCTCTAGTGAAATATCGAGCTGAAACGAGGTTCCCAATTCAGTCAATTTAATTCAGGGGATGTAAAGTTTAGTTAACCCGTGTTTCTTGAATCAAGTATCAATGCCAAATTCTATCAGGACCATTGCATTAACACTACACTGGTTCACTTTATTGAGAATGAGCACCGAGAGAGCAATATTATGTTCTGGCCAGACCTTGCGTCAACACATTACGCAAATTCCACACTGCAACTCTTGGAGTTACTTTGTATTTGTGCCCAAGATATCCAACCCTCCAAACATTTTCCAATGCAGTCTAGTGGAGAATTTTTGGGCCAATCTTAAATCTGAAGTTTACAAGGGAGTGTGGGAGACCACGAACATCATGCAGTTGGAGCGTAATGTGAATAAATCATTGAAGGAAATGGACGTGTCGCATTTGCACAATGATTTTAGGACTGTCAGAGCCCGAATAAGATGTTTACCTTAATGGACCATTGTTTCTTGTTTAATATGTATTTGAAGTTCTACTTATCTTGTTCATTTGCTAAAAAAGTTTTGCTTCGATTAGACCTTTATTTGTTTTTTGGGGGGGATTGACAAAAATGTTTAGATTTAGCATTTACACCCGTTAGATACATACGTTCCTGCAAAACGTTTCACATTTTTAAATACAGTTTTACTTGTCAGGTGGGGTATGTTAGGAATTTATTTTTGTTTAAATTTTGATTTTTAAAATTTTTGATGCAATGTTGTCTTAAGTTTTTCTAATAATTACACGGTTGAATAAACATATCTAGATGGACAAGATAAAGCATCAAATGAAATTATTTGATATCACGCGCCATCTTACTGAAGGAGTAGTTGGTGGCAGAACTTCACACAAGGATAGTTACGCCAATCGGTACCGATCACAAGTTCCAACGTTTACAGAACTACTCTCCGATCCAAAGTTTGACAAATTATTCAACAGACACTTGGAAAAGAAGTCGTTACATTTAAATACTATTAAACTCCTTTCAGACGAGATCACTACAAAATCTGATGAAAAATCAGAAAGAATTGATTATAACAAAGAAAATTTAATAGAATCATTTCAAGATCATATCAAACTAAATGAGAAGAGTGACGATATTGATAATATTAACAGTGAAGAAGAAATTATAAATAATTTTCAAAATGAAGAAATTGATGATGAAGAATATGATGAGAATGAGGAGAATAAAGAAAAGGATGAAGATGATATTGAAAAGAAGATTTTTCGATTACTCTATGATGATGATTCTGAAATTACAAAAAGAGAAAGACGTTCTGAAATAGAAATGGATGATCCGATTATTGATGTTCTAAAGAAACAACTAATGTTGACGTCTGTTACTAAAGAAGATGTGTTGGAGAGGAGAAATAAGTGGCGGGAGATTTCTATGAAGTCGGATGAGACGAAAGAGTGAACGTGGAGGCATTTTGATGACGTGTTCGCAGTTTCAAGTGTCACAGGAGCTGGGATCGATCGATTACGAGTGAGAAACTGAGAAAGTGTTGCGATATTATTAATGTGCTTTTTATTTTTCTGCTTTTGTGCGTGTAGGAATATCTAATTGGGAGAGCCAAACCAGGGTGCTGGTATTTCCATAACAGTTTAATCACAGAGCAAGATCCGGAAACATTGGTGCAAATGGTTCTACGCTCACAGTGCCTCGGGCAGCTCGAGAAGGAGGTTCCGTATCACATCAAAATTCACCTTCACAATTACGAAAAGAGTGAAGAAGGATCACTTCATATTCATGTCTTGGTCAAATGTAAAACTAGTAGACAACTGGTGAGTCTCCTATCTTTTATAAGTTGTTTTTAAATTTATTGTTTACTTTCTTTTATTAACTAAAATATAATGATGATAAATTACTTATTAATGCAATGACTATAGTTATAAATAATGATGTTATAATATTGTTAATGTTAATTTTAATCATTTACATTTTATGACTATTTTTTCTCTTTACGATAAACTATTAAAAAGAAATAGAAACATTAAATATTTTAATTACACTCAGGTGCAAAATAAATCGGGCACTTGGGTGTCTTTTAAAAAATCAATTATATCTGGCACAATTTGCGTTATCTGTGCGCCGTTTTTGTTCAGTTCATCTGCTGATATATTAAAAACTGTGTTTACAAAAAACCATGAAGAAACTTTGCGTAGTTCTTGAAATAAATAATTTTTAGGATGACTATATTGATCTAGAGTGAGCGAAAAAAATCGGGCAGGTAAAGTAAAAACTTAATATCAATAGAAATTACTTATTATTATTTATTACATTTAACATATAAATCATGAATATTGATGTAATTAACTATTTATAAAATATTGACTAAATATTTAGCGATGGAGCAGCGAAAAAAGCA
>MQRK01214890.1:0-11367 GCA_001938485.1 Girardia tigrina
GGTCGAAAGTGATAATTAACGATGGAAAATATTTTGATTAGAATAAAACTTATTGTGTCATATAAATAAACTTGTCTGTTCTGCAAAAAAATCCAAAAAACTAAGTTATACACCTAATACCTGAATTTGGTTTTTGTCGCTATTTATTGTATTTGATTTCAACTATCGATTTGGAATATCAATTTTTATGAAGTAAATTCATTAATTTATCAATACATTCATTACATTTAGCGTACGTAGACGAAAGTGTCCAAGATCTATAGATCAAACCTTTTATCGAATTTCTTTTATATTTAGGTTCACAACAACTGTTAGGGGTTGTATATAACCCTGCATCAGTTTTCTTTCTATAGATCCCAGTTTCAAAATGGTTGTTTTTCGCTCTGTCAATATAACAAAAATGATGCTGGAATCGTGTTCAAGTGAGAAAAAGAGTAAAAAGAAGAGTAGCACCCCCAAAGGATGTACTGTAATGCTTAAGGGTTGATTTCTGTGCTCCAATTTTTTGAATTGTCTCTTGTGCGAAACGACTTGCTACCAGCTAGGTCACATAGTGCTCAAATTAGTTCTCAATAGAAAGAGGAGAGAATTCTCCAACATTCCTTTTTCAGATATTTTTTTATTGAAAGAAATTATATTTATCATTATTATTATTTAATTATTTTTGTGTAACTTAATTATAAAATTATTTTCATTAAATATTCGAATACGTTTTTTACAAGTGAGCGTATTGGCTTTGATTTAATTGAATATTCAGAAGATGAGAATGAGGAAGAAGTTGAGTCCGATGAAGAAGTGGAAGTCGAAGAAGATTTAGAAGATGATGAAGAACTGGAAGAAGATGTGGATGGCGAGGAAGACGAAGAGATCGAAGAAGAACCACAAAAGAAAAAAAGGAAGGACAGCAGCAAAAAGGAAATAATTAACGAGGATTTTGTAAAAATTAAGAGGACGATTTTATCCCACCTGAACAAATTGTGCGAGTCCCAAATGATGAAGTGTCTCGACGGTATTGAGGAAGTGTGGAACGAGTACCCTCGCGGTGACGTCAGGGATATCTTCATCAAGGAGTCCATGAATTATATGGTTTGTGACCAAAATGATAATTCATTGTAAAAATATTTTGTGAGCTAGAATCTCTCCTGCGTCGACCTGGCAGCATTCGTGGCCAGTCTCCACATGAGACTCCTCAAACAGACCAATCTCATCGCATTTTACATGGAACATTTAGTGCAAAAAATCAGCGACATGAAACCATCATCGTGGATCAATGATGCCCAATTTAATACCGCTCTAATGGGACACAAGTTTATCGCTTATCTCACGCGACTGGAAGTAATACTCTTCTCTGTTCTTTCCGCCTTTGTCGAAGATCTCATTGAACTGGTCACGATTCTGATTTCTCTTTAACCCTCTAGGTCATCGACACCAACCTCATCATTGATCTGATGAACGAGATGATCGCTTCCGACTGTGACATTCCTCAACTGAAAGTTCTCTCGGAGATATTAACCAGTAAGAAATCTGTCTTTAAGTCATGTCGACAGAGTTGCGGATTATTCGATTGTCGATGGAGGAGGATGAGATTTTCTGCATGATAAGTTGAATAGGATCGCGGGGGATTGGACCAGCTGTGGTCGGGCCAAACTAGACTAGATATTAAGGGGAATCAAATACAATGGACACTAGAACAAAGATAAATTTGACCGCATTACACTAAGAGCTATCCCTGCACACACACTATCCCCGGTCACATTCCTTCACCAAACGAATAAACTTCTCCAACAATCGATGTCATCGAGGAGGATAGATTTACTTTTTCGGATTTTATCATCGACTCAATGTTACTTAATTCAGGAATTAAAAAATCCGAAACATGACTCGACTGACCGATACTCAGAAGACAAGACAAAATGTGTATCGTCAATGATCGACTGTGTCTTACACCAAGTGTCGCAAACACACCTCTGACGTGATCTGCTCATTCTAACTAACTCCGCAAAAAATTCGGCGATGATCTTGTACTCACAGAAAAAAGACACGACTTCCCTGACAGAACATGGAACATCATGGGTATCTATGTTGAATTAGGAAACAACGTATGGGTCATAGAAGTTAAAAATCTATGGGACGTTGATAAACAATTCTTCGACGCTTAAACCAAGAACCTTCTTGGCACAAAGATAATGAATCTCTTCTTCACACCATTGGATGGAATGACGTTGAATTCAAAACATTCGCAACAAGATCTGCCAAGAAAAACATAGAAATGTGTGCAAAACATTTCAGTCGACACTTACTCTTCCTCTCAAAAGAAGAGATAATCAAAGTTGGCACTGCTTAACTACAAAGCATTCACCTCATCCCTAGTTTACTCTGTAAGAAAGTGCAACTCCTCGTCAGTGGCGCGACGAGGGCAGACGCGCAAACAAAATTTGCCAGATATGGAGCCTTCTTTAACTCAAGTGAAGACGTGTCTCTCGTTTGATTTAAAATCACCTAAGAGGCGCGTTTAAATTAAATTAAACTCGGCCAGATTTGGACGCAGCAATTAGGAGAAGGAATCGTTTTCCCAGTTCAGTACTTGACAAATAATCTATTGCTGGATCATTGAGCTCACAAGAACGCACTGCGTCCCAGGTCACTGTTGTGTGTTGGTTTAAAAAACAAATCAACTTTATCCTCCAATGCTTCTTGATTGATTCCAAGCAGCAACAAGACATTCGATAAGGGTGCTTCACTTTCTGAAGTTATTAATCTTATGGTTTCCAGGGGAGATACACAAACTGATGATACACTATAACCAAGGTATAGCAACAGAAATAATACATAATATGTTGTCTGGCCTGATGTAATATTTCAATATAATGCGAGTTCCTGGGGTATCCAGACAATTGCTCCCCGAAAATTCCTCCCTATAAAAATTGCTCCTTAAAAATGCTCTCCGTACTCCATGAAAAACTGGGTTAGCGTTTAGAGTCAAACCTAACCTTAAAGATCGTATCATAAAAACTGTACTATATTTTAAGCATCTATATTACATCCGCAATTACTTTTTGCTATTAAAATTCACCTTCGAGCAATTCTTCAAGGAACAATTATTTCAGAGAGCAATTGTAACCGGATTATTTATTCTGGGAGTAATTTTTTGGAGAGAAATTTTTGGGGAACACTGGAGCTTGAGCCTAAGGGTTGAGGTCGATGTTTAAGTAAATGAAAATCCTATCCTCCAGTCCATCTGAACCTTTACATCTGCAACTCTATCGCATATTGTGGCAAATCTAAATCTACTACTTTATTCCAGTCGTTGGCTTCTTTCTCCGAAAGCACAACAACACAGGTTGTGACGAATTTATTGAGACATTTAACGATAGAATGGCGTCCCGAATAAAGGACGCCGGTGATATCAGTGAAATAAGGTTGGTTAATTTAGATTGCTGCGATTGGTAATGACTGGCGATTTCAGGAGTCTCTGTCAGGCAGTCGTCGACAAGATCACGTCAGTGAAAGCCAAGAATGATGTCATGTGCAAGAACATGGCCAGTTATCGCAAGATGATGAAAACGTGGTGCAAAAGTAAGCAGTAGTAAAAGAGATGCCACTGATCGAATATCACCAGAGTCATTGACTAACGAACATCTGGCATTACGATTATCTGATTTCCGGGGAGAAAATCGCGTGAGGTGGTGGCTGGTGGGCAGCGGAGTCAATCCGAACATGGCTCACAACAAGGCGGCGGGGCTAGGGCAGTCAGGTGGGGAGAGATCGGAACAACTGACAGCACAAGAGCAAGAATGGAATGAGACCGCTGCCAATCTAGGATTCACTTCTGACGGCAAGAAGTGTCTCTTCCGGTATTTGATGCAGGGCAAATTGTCCAGCGGCAGCCAAGACTTCAACATGAGCGAGACGATCATGAAGATCAAACAATTGTCCCACTCAAAAGATAATTGCAAGATCGTATCGGAGCCGGAGATCGTGAACGGTATCGTTCGATGTCTGATACTGGAGAAGGAGTTCTGTCAATTCTATGTCAATCTGCTGGCCGGGCTCATGGAAACTCACCGCCGGTTCCGCCAGTTGATCAAGTGCGCCATCTGGGATGTACTCGGCCAGCCAAAGCTAATCGACTCTTCAAGAATAAACTGTGGCCGCTGTCTCGGACAACTGATCGCTGAGGTCGGCTTCCCGGTCAATTGTCTCCGAGTAAACCTTCTCTTTTCTGCTCATAATCCCACTGATTTACCTCTCTTCTTACGCCCTACAGAAATTCAATTTCCTCGACGACTCGAGCGGCAATGTCGGCTTCATGGAGGCCGTGATTCTCGAGATCGTGGAGGAAAGCGTCAAGGACATCAACCGACTGCTCGAGCAAATGACTGAGTCGATCTCCATCAAATTCGTCAGCAATCTGAGAATATTTCTCAAGAAGCGCTTCCTGGAGAACGAGGACAAAACGTTCAGCAAATTGGCGCTGGTGAAGATCAACAAGTGCGTAGAGAAGATCCAAGAACTGAGGAAGACTCACCATTGATCAAATAAATTGCTTGCTCCCGTCTTTGGTCTTGTTCTGTGCGGATGTCTATGACCGATTGTTTGTCTGTTGTATCGCACCATACACCGTGACAGAGGCCATGCCTCCACTGGAGGACCACTCGACCAGGTACGCCTCGACGACCATGTCTGCAATCGCGTCTATTTGACGGTAAGCGCCGCCAAGACTTCGTGAATCTTTATTGCGACAGTGACGTCACTCGCTGTATTATTACGCCAACCAGTATTCTCACCGCTCAAATCGTCATCATTCGATGATGTAAGTGACCCATGAGGCGGTGTGCGATCTGTTCCTTTTGAGTCAAACTTGTTTGTCATGCATGCAACTTAATAAATCTGTGACGCAATCACCGCATACCCTAACTTATTTCCCCGGGGTGATGTCATCATGACTGTAGTATGTGATTTCGTGTTCCTATTGGTTGAACTTTGACTCTACACCGAGAGACATGAGATATAAATAGGAAGAGAAACGAGACGTTGTATCATATCGTCGATACTTTTGTGATCAGTCCGTATGAAAGACAAGTCTTAAACACTCTGGCATCGATCGAGTGTGTTAAGCTGGTCTTTCAGATGGCTGATTGTCGAGTCTTCATTCGCAACGGTGGGGTACCATCGCCGAGAACAATCGGTGCCCTGGAGCTGGCTGCCTCTGATATGTCGCCCTCAACGATCCCATATCACAGCCTTGCTACAGAGTCACCGATTGTGTCCGATCGTCGTGTTCATCATGTCATGAGTCTCACTGATGGGTCCCGTGAAACCTAGTTGGTTGTGATATGCCGACTGCTTGGTCCCAGTGCCTCATATCACAGCTTGCTCTAGGTTTAATTATCTCCTATCGCTCGTCTTATTTAATATTTATTTTATTCACTAAAAGTTACTTATGGTAGCGCAAGAGCGACTTGTTGCCTGTCGTCATAGAGCAATGTGTATCCTTATTAATATTATCATCACTAGATCAAAGTCAGCTCACACGAGGAGCTGCAGCAAAGTCAACCGGGCATCACACAAAAGCAAATCGGGAACAACGAGGTAAAATACACAGAGAGCGAGAAAGAGACACAATTCTACAGTAATGTCGGTCATTTACTATTTTCAGTGGCAACACTCGATATGGTCATTATCTCTTCAGCAGCGGTTTCGATGGCGCGATCGTGGAGACCCCGCTCTGGAGCAGTTGTCGGCGGATGCGGCTCATTTGTGGCGCTGTTGGGATTCTGTGCACTGTCGGCGCGGCTGAGTTGTTTGTTAATATACTGTTGTCGATCGAGTTGTTTCTTTTTGATTGTTGCTTCGTGTTCGGTAACCACGACGACGGTAGATCGAGTTCTGACAGTTTACCGTTTTTGATCGGGTTCAGCTTCGTTTCTGGCTTTAGTTTTTTTGGTGGTTTTTGAGTGACTGTGCCCGCATGAGAGCCTTCAGTTGGTTTGGGGTTGGCTGCCTCGGGTGTCCGTTTGTCGGTCTTGGTCATGTCCAGCTCTTCTATCTCGTCTTCCGAATATTCTATGGTGAGTATTTGGGGCGCCTTTTGCTTCTCTATCCTCGCCTTTGACCTGCAATTACAATGTTTATCACGATTTAATCACATTATTATAAGATTTCAATAGATTATTTAAAAAATTGGCAGCTCACATTTTAGAACAAGTGGGGATATGAGCTTCACAAAATTAAAGTCATTGTGTGTAATCTTTTGTGAATTATAAGAGTGAAGAGTCTTCTTGGACAGTGTTCCAAATATTCTTAATTCTATAATATTTTCCCATTAGGGACGTTCGGGAAATGAGAATGAGGACTATTTATAAACAATATAAGTATAATGAACAAAAGTATAAAAATTGTCAGTTTTTGTGAAAAAATATCAATTAAATTTTGTACAAGTCTCTAGTGTCAAGACTCGCCGTGCCACAAAGTCGTCTATCAGGAAATTGGTTTATTTTAGGTTGTATAAAGACGAAGAACAAAAATTTGTAAAATTTTATTCAGTTATTTAAAGTTCTTCCTTGGTGCCAGCCGGAGTAATGGAGCCAAGGCCAGCCTTGGTGCCCGAGGAGTGTATTTTTCGAAACATTAAATTCATATCAATTTCATACTTGAATTAATTTTTTTAAAAATGCCGAAATCGACTTGCGCATGCGCGACCAAGGCAGAACATGTATCGCCATTACAACAACTGAGGAAGTTTTCATATTGTTTCCATATTACCAAAATTACCAAAAAACTCCGGTGCCACAAAGTCGTCCATCCGCAAAAGTGCGATTGGAGGATGAATAATCAGCAAGAGAACAAATGTAAATAATTTTTCATTGTGTCAAAGTGTTATTTATTTCCTGTCAACCATCGCTAACTCTATCATTAGCAGAAGAAATATTCTCAGGAATAGTAATGGACCAGAGGTACTCGAATGAATAAAGTCCATGGGTTGCACGGCATTGCACTTTGTTCGGACATTTGCCCTGTTTAATTGATCAATGACCTGTAAAGTTAGATCAAGGGTTTTCTTTTGGTTTTTAACTATAAATTTCTATGATTTTAATTATAAGTGTCCTCGAATGTCTTCTGACCAGAAGAAAGCAGCGATAAGAAACTTATTTAATAATTAAATTATATTTTCTTGTTAGGGACGTACGGCAAAATGGTAATGATGAATTTGATAAATTGATGAATAGGAGGACGCACAAATTGATAATTTCAATTGGAACTGAAACAATTTTTATAAAGAATTTTTTCAGCACATTGGAATATCGAAGACGCAATAGTTGCATAATCCCGCCCCCCATTGGCCCCTATATTCCCCATTTCGTTTTCCCATCGGGTATTACGCCATCAATATTATTTTAACTTCATTATTACATCAGTGTTTTGAACCTTCAATTTCTGCAGAATATCGCTAATTCCGGTCAGACCGAATTTTATAATCCCGCAGAGTCGTCTATGGAAATGATGCGATTTGTACTTTGAAGCGAATTGTCCCTCATCTTTATACCGGGATCGGTCGCTAATGGTCTAAAATACTGTAAAATTTCAGATGATGACGGTCAAACAATCGAAAAAATTTTAATCTAACCACACGTTAGGACGTGTTTGATTTATAACTTGATGCAGCGTGTTGACGCTTGTGTAATTCGTACGGTATAGACAAATTTAAAATTTTACGGTCTTTAGACCAATTAGCGATCGATCCCGGGTTATGGGGTACATTACGTTAGGTAAAGATTGTACTAATCATCACAGACAAGTTTCAAGACTTAGAGGCGTAACCATCAATTCGTAGCCTAGCTCATCGTCGAGGCGTCAAAAGAATTTCTCGTCTTATTCATGAAGAAACTCGAGGCGCTCCTAAAGTATTTCCCGAAAATCTAATTAGAAATGCAGTTGTCTATTGTTGTCTGCGCCTAAAAACGACAAGGTTGAACTACGCGGATTTGGAGGTTACAATCAAAAGAAGTTGATGAATCTTGAGAATGTTTAAACTGGCACTTTAACAGGAAAATTATTAGTTCCTCTTAGATTATTGAAGCGTTAATGTGTTACCTGATTTTGGGATAGATCAATTCAGCAATCTTGTTCACGTTTTAAAGAAGATTCATTAATAAAAAGGAACAGGTCTCTGAAAACGACTTTCTAACGAGTAACGTGAAGACATGGAGGCCCTATCACCCGTACATATAGGATGAAAAATGGAGCACATTTTAAGTTAGCGTTCTTCTAAATTTGAAAAAGTGGTGAAAAACTTTAAGAAAACCTATAAAAAATATTTTAATAAAATTTTATTTGTTATTAATAAATTTTATTAATTATTAAAAAAATTGAGGTTCTCCCATAGGGAAAATATTACAAGAAATGATTTAGATGCGGATGTTGGCCGACAATCGATGAGAAGTCTCGAGACAGGAGTGTTGACTCAAATATCCCCATGCGGAATTGGTGAAGAAGCTTGAAATCTGTCATGAGAGTACCGGGAATTGGTCAATAAAAGACAAGTACTTATTATTTAACCGAATTTATTGTATCGCCTTCTGAAAGAATACACATATGCCAATGAGAACTCCCGTCATTAAAGTTCTTACTTACGACGTATTTTCTTTAATACTTTCTATTGACTGAAAACGGCTGTCGGGAAATGGTTATTTCAGTTTTGAGAAAAAGAAAGATGGAGTCAGATCAGGAGAAAATTTCGTTCATAACAGATGCCTTGTAAGATGGTACATTATCATGGTGCAAATCCAAAAAATTTCGTTCCACAAATCTGGCCTTTTTCGACGAATTTGCTCTCTCAAACGTCGCACAACGCCCAGATAATATTCTTTATTTACTGACTGACCTACTGGCGAAAATTCTGAATGCATTACACCGTGATGGTCAAAGGAAATGGTTAACATTATTTTCATTTTTGATATACCCTGACATGTTTTTTTCGGTTTCGGATCAGTTGGAAGTCGCCATTCTGAAGCTTGTGGACTGGTTTGCTTGTCGAACTCAGTTACAATGTGTTTCATGAATGTGGAGTCGCAGTTGACTCGCTCCAGTATGTCCTCCGCAAACCTTTACGCGATAGAGTTTTTTTTAGCAAAGTCAAGTCTTTTGGAAATAGTCGAGCCGCAACGCGTTTCGTGCTCAAACAATCATTCACAATGGCACGGATTGATTCATGAGACACGTAAAATTCAGAGGAATTAACAAACGGAACAATAAATTTTAATTGACTCAATGAATTTATATATAATGAAATTATTTTATTATTTTTGCCTGATTTACCTCGACGGTTCGGTCGTGATAAATTATAAATATTTTTGATTTATTAAAAGATCCTCTTCCCGAGTCTTAGACCTATTATTTAAAGAACGCGTACATCATCGATTAATATCGACCATAATCCTGTCTGTTGATAATCAGCCATTTCTATACTTCTTCTTTCGCTTTTTTTATGTTTTGTAACTCAGAAAATTCGAAACAAAAAAACTTTTTCATCTTTTCCAACATACAATAGTCGGTATCAAATTATGTACATAGTGAGCTATTAGGTTTGGACGAGAGTTTTGTCAGTAAATTAGCATTTTATTAAAAGCAAAATTTTTACAATAACAAAGGGCCATTTTCGTTATTGCAATCGCCATTACTTTCGATTATTTTTCTCCAACGAGAAAATTCTGCGGAGGTAAAACTTTGGAGTTTTCTCAGGTCGAAAATGTTTTGAAAGACCTTGTTGTGTACCACAACATTTTACAAAAAAAAACATTACAAAACATTCATTGTAAAATACTTATTTTTTCGTGTTAAAAAAATTTTTCTTGCTTCAATATAAAAAGTTAATTTTCATATAAAAAAATATTTCACAATGTAAAAAAACAATATTGTTTTAAGGTTTTAATTTTTACTAATTTTTTTTTCAAATTGATACATAATGTTTTCTACCTTTGTCTAATTTTAACCAGTGTTTTTCAATGACTTTCAAATCTGATTGCATCTTTTGTGAATTTGCGAAATGCATTCACCAATTCGATTCGACTGTGTTCCGATTCAATGATGTCGTTCTTCTGGCAACGGACGGAAAGGGCGGTCGTTCGATAATCCTCATGAAACGAAATGCGAAGAAAATCATCACTGCGGATTTTTGGCCGGCACTTGTCGGGACCACCGCAAACCCCCACGAGCGGAACGGTCGACACGGCGACCAGTCATATTTACTGCCCGGACGGGTCAGGTTTAGCCTTTACGTCCATCTAGATATTTATATAATAGGCCTATTCCACGTGTTCATTAATTTGAGCGGCTTCTGCAAAGGAAATGCTCCAATGACCAGAAAGGATGATAATCGGATGGGACAACGTCTGGGCTATCTGATGGGTGCTAAAAACATCTCCACTGAATTGTACAAATCGTAAATATGAGATCTGGCGTTGTCTTGTTTAAAACAAACACTAACCGTGTGTTGATAGCACGAACACACAAAGTGGTCTGAACACGGTTTAATTGGGTGCAGTAAACTTCAGAGGTGATAGTTTGAGAGCGCGAAAGGAGTTCACAGTGAACAGGCTTCAATGCCATATACCAAATGCACAACATCACAATTTTTTGATGAGGATCACTTAGAAGTGTCATTGGTTTTTGCGTTTCTCGTTATTGTAGACAACCATTTCCTCAACGCATGCAATAATCCGTTGCAATCCTCAAAGAATGAATTTGCACAATAGCAAAAAACAGTCGTTAATTTACCGATTTTTTTTGCATCTGTTTGAGTTCGTGCGACACTTCTTGACCACGTTTATTTTTCTTGTTCATTTTCTGAAAGTTCCTAATACTAGTTTTATGAGAGTTCAGTGACGAGTTCACGTGCTGCTTGGGTCGAATCCGATTAAATGGAACGGCATGTAGCTCGTTTATAAATGGCTGTTGTAATTTCGACCACAATGCGCAGAATTCTGACAGAATAATGAACTCGTTTCTGAAAATCATTCGGTTGAAGTTTTTGGCAGATCTGAATTTTGTAGACTTTCTTTTTCAGATCAATTTTTAAAATTCGCCTAAGAGATGTACTCGAAATATTCAGATGACTCGAACGTTTTCTTGTCAATAATCTTGGTTTGAATTGAACATTTTCTTCTACGCGTTGGATATTGTCTTCGGATCTCACAATCTTAGGACGCCAAAATCTTGGCAAATCTACCGCACATCCAGAAGTCAAAACTTTATTTAAAATTGTTCTTCTCTCTGGAACATTTTTAGTTTTATAACGCTTTTGAAATTCGCGCTGAACAGAAATAATTGAATTATTGAATTTTATTGAAGATTCGATCATAAATATTC
>MQRK01214895.1:18789-28819 GCA_001938485.1 Girardia tigrina
TATATACAAATTAAAAAAAATCTGTTATTTTTGTTTGTTTTTGACGTCTTTTTAAAGAATTTCTAATTTCACATCTAAATATCCTTAAAGCCATAATATTATTATATTCTGTTCCCCTTGGATTAGCATACTCTAATAGTGTTTCTATACAATTTAATGCCGTTTCATGGCTTACGTAACTACTGATGTCTTCTTCGCTTGAAGTATCACTCTCATTTTCTTCCTCTTGAGTGACAATCAACGTAATCTCTCAATCTCTCAATCAACGTAAGTTTCTGTTTTATCGTGAGTACGATTCTCTTTCGTTTTTTTGTTAATTGTTCTTTCTCCATTTTTAAACGGTACAGATATGTRGAGCTAAAATATGAATTTTTGAGATTATATATAACAATAAAAATAATATCAAACAGAAAGAAATTAAAAATAATCAAACATACGAGAGTAATGAAAAAAACTGCACTTTATATTATAATACACGCACTTCTCCGCTGCAAAGAAACAGAGCAACTGAACAAACAAACTTCGAAAGACCGAAGATTTTGTGAACAATAGATTTTTTAGAACAAATGAACTGACAAATGTGGGAAATCGAGAGTACACTGTAATAATTTTCAAGATTCAACTTTGTAGTGTAGAGTCTACACTGTAGACTGTATACTGTTATCAAATAAAATCAATACGATTGCGGTTAACCATCCTCGATAAAACAGGTCAAAACATCAACATGGACTCTAGTGACTAGAATCTAGAATTAATACTTTGAAAACCTCAAAGTTACATAATAACTTCGCTTGATAACAGGTGTGTCACAAAATTTCATGTATTGTTTCGAGTGTTTCATTCGGAAAAAAGGTTGAGAACCTCTGCTTTAAATCAGTCAATCTTTCTTACTTTATTTCAGCTAGAAAGTTTACTTTTTAACAAAGATTCTAAAAAGTTCATTAATTATTTTCCTCTAAATCACAAATAATATCACAATTGTATCATTTATTTCAAAATTTATATCATCGTGCAAATATAACAGTGTAACAGTGAACCACCAAATCATCACAAGTCAAATGTCCGTGGAAAATTTGCTATGTAATACAAAGGAATAAATAAATACTAAAAGTAAAAATAAACCCTAAATTTCAGCAATGAAAATTATTAAATAACTATTTTAATACTTTAACCTTTCGAAGGTGTACTTCTTTTTTATTTCATCTCGAAACTCATCACATTTAACATGTTTCATTTCTTTCAATTCATTTTTTATTCTTTCCAAACCGTCTTTTTCATTTGTATTATTTATTTTTTTAATTATTTCTTTAAGTTCATCAAAAGTGTCTCCCGAAATTTCGTTTAAGTCTTTTTTCAAAGCTCCCAATGTTTCCTCCTGTTCAGTCGTACACATTTCCTCGACTATACGCACAATGGCTATTATATTTTTCAGATCCCTTTTATATGAATCAAATTTATTTTCATCCCATTCTTTCATTTTTTTATTTAATTCTTCTATATTTCTTTTTATTTTACGATCTTCATTTCCATTACAATTTTCTTTTAAAATGTCTTCTAAAAGTGATTGAACATTTTCAATTTTTGAAATTTCATGTTTCTCACACAAATTATCAATAACCTTCTCTAAACCTTCTTTTTCACTGTGTCCTTTAATCTTTATATTAGTAAAAATTAGTAAACTATATTCTTCATTTGTGTTTTTCAAAAGTGAAGGAGGAGGATTATTTGTATCGTTGAACATAAACCATTTTGTTGGTGTCTCCTTTTCATAAAATGGTATTCGAGTAATCGGATTTCCTTTTTCACTACTTAATGAAAAGTTCGATGAAGAAACATATACAATGTTTAACTTGTCTATTAAACGAGATGTTAACAAGGTTTCTAGAGCACTAACTTGTTTTTCAGGCATTTTCTTGTTAAGTATAAGTTTACAATACAACTTACATAAGTTTCTTTTCTGAATGTTCTGCAAAATAATTTCGAAATCAGATTTTTTCTTTTCTATTTCCTTATCCTTTTCTTCTTCATTTCCCGTATCCTCTTCAGTATCCTTTTTCTTATCCTTTTCATTATTTTTTTTACTGATAAAATCCCATATATGATAATTACAGACTTTACTGATGAACGCCTTTGAATGAAAGATTATTGCATATTTATCTTTATCCAATGCAATGTTTTCACTGCCAAATAATTTACTCTTTTGTTTTTTTAATTCTCTCTCTCCAATAACATTTTCTATGAGGACTAACTTATGTTGATCAGTCAAAGATTCAAGAGCCCTTTTAATTATACATTCCATTGCTTTTACCGTTTTATGTTGGTACCCGTATCGATGAAGCAAATGTCGGTAATAGAAGATATCATAAATGTGAAATATTTCTCTATCTCGTACCGCTAATCGCCATTCATCGATATTTTTATCTTTTTCTTTCGCAATTCTTAGGAAATACATAATTCTTTTGATATCGTGAATTTTATTCTTATTTGCCCATCCGAGATAGATCGAATCTCGGCATAAGTAATCGAACTTGTCCACATCCAGACCTGATTCTTTATTTGCGACTATTTCAAAAAGAAATCTTTTATTTGAGTCTCTTTCTTTGTTATATTTTCCTAAAATAATTCTTTCAATCCTATCGACCATTTCTCTATCCAATCCAATATCATCTTTAATGGATTTTCCGCGCCTACGACTCTGATTTTTTATTAAATTTTTAAATATTTCTACAGATAACTCTTCATGAGATTTGTGAGATTCTTTTGTAGGAAAGGTATGTTCCCAAAAATGCGAGAATGGTCCGTGACCAAGATCATGGCACAGTGCAGCGATCTCTACACATTTTACATCTTTTTCTGTAATAATTTCCTCTTTTGTCATTTTTACATGCAATTTATCATTCTTTGCGATTGTTTTATCCTGACCAAAGTAATTTCCAACTGATTCTTTTGTAACTTTTACAATCTGTTCGTTTTTATTTTTAACTTGTACACTTTTTAAGTCTTCAACATGTTTTACTATTGTTACTTCTAGTTCTTTATTATCAGCATGTTTTATATATTTTATGCCTTCTTCATCAACTTTAAAATCGTTTGTCATTTTAAATATTGGATCGTTATTTATGTTACTTTTACGTATTTCAATACTCTCGAAATTTTTTTCAATTTCAGAATCTACAGTAATTTTAAATGTTCTTTCATCAGTGAATATTAATTTTTTATCTATTGGAATTTGAACCTCTTCTTCATCATTGATTTTTATTTTTAATGTTTCAGCTTCAGAATTTCCTTCAAACATTAAACATTTTTCTTTTATCATTATATAAGCAGACATTTTTAGAATATTTGAGCCATTTTTATTAATTTCGATGTAGTCGAAGTCGTTACCATTCATTTCATTATCTGTAAACACCAATATTTTGTTGCGATTAATCTTTAAATATTTCGTATTTTCTATAGAAATTCTAAAATCTCTAATAACTTCAACTGAAAGTTTGTCTTCTTTAGTAAATTTCTCAGATGCATTATTTTCTTTATTTATTAATTTATCTTTATTAATTTTGACAAAAGATTCACCATTTTTCTTAATTTCAACAGATTTAACGCCACTTTCATACTCTATGTCTAGTTCACATGTTTCTGCTTGCCGTTTTAATTGTTTCATGAGCAAAGAAGCCAAATGAAAGGTCCCGATTGAGTGCTCAAACCGCGAGTAGGAAGCCGAAGGATACACAAATTGACAAAATCCCAATTGAGAAATGTGTCTCAATCTTTGGAACTGCTCCGTATCGATGATCAGGCGGATGTAATCCGGAAACTCGATGAGACCGTGGACGATATCGTTCACAATTTTCTACAACAATTAAAATGTTCAAATTATTTCTCATATAAATAATGCATAAATTGAATAGTTTATATATCTGATTTAATAATTATTTTTATACTAGTAAATAACCCGTCATGTATGACGGATATAATTATATAGAGTTAAAATTTCAAATAAATTTTCAAAAGACTTTTTTTTAAAATTCATTTGTTTTCCACATTTAATCATTAGAAATAAGTGTCTTCACAAAATTTCTTTATAAACTATATTTTTGGTAAATACTCGTTCATTATTCAGTAAATTACCCTTTTGAGAAGTTGCCATTGTTGAAAATCCTACCGAAAAATATAATGAATGAAAAATATTGAATTCCAAAAGGCCAACCCAAAATTTGCTTAAAAAGTCAAAATTAAGAATGCTCATATTATCTACTTACAATTGTAAGTAGATAATTATATTAATAATAATTCATATGGAAAATTATCATGAATAATTCTGCTAATAATAATTTTCCATATAAATTATTATTAATATAAATATCTACTTACAATTGTAAGTAGATAATATGAGCGTTCTTGACAACGTTAGTGAGGCAGTGAGGCAGGCAGTGAGTGACTTGGGCTTTTATAAGATAAGATTATGTGATAAATTTTTGTGACTGAAAATTGATATTTCGAAATGAATATTAATAATATTTTAGTGTATTTTATTAATTTTTGTATTTTAGTGTACAATGTACTAAACTGAGATAAACTTTCCTTAACTTAACATTGACGCAATGAATTCAAGACACATTTGCTACCGAAAGAAACTTTATTAAGATGTTGATTGTCCATACAATCGATAATATTTAACTTTTTCTGGAGATATGAGCGATGTTGATATTGACGATTTTGAGTTGAGTGACAATAGAGACTCGAATCCTGTTGATCTCGATATAGACTTAATCAAGATCCACAATGATAATTTGGCTGATTCCAAAAAAAATAAATTGATTTTGATCGATTTTGTATGTTGTACAAAGTGTATTTAATTTGGTTCTTGCAAATTAACTTGTCTTTATTCGATACTTTCTAGTCAAATGGTATTGCTAGATCCTGAAGGAGAACACATTAATTCCTATTTTTCTCAAGAGAAATTGTACATCTATATGCACGAGTGTCTCAAATTTCACTCGAGCAATTTTGTTCAGTTATAAATTTATGCGAATAGATTAAACTTAGATGAAACAATATTATTCATCTCAGTAACTGAAAAACAGATTTAACTAAACAAGGTCGTCGAAAGAAGAATTCCAGCACATACAGAAAAGATTTTCTTTCTTTTCTTTTCTAAAATTAAAATAAATATTTCCATTGGTAGAGTAACAAAAATATTAATAAAGTTTTATTTTAAAGAAAGTACTTTAGTTCTTAAACGATTGCAATCTGAAAACTATATAAAATAGTTCAGATGTAACGTATAACTGCGGATTGAAACAGTCATGACTATTACTTTTACTAAACTCTGCTACGTCTTCAATGGTAAGTACACTAAGGAAACAATCAATTCTAATATATGGAGCTATGGATCAAGATCTGCATTCCTCAACTGAATAAAAGACAGAACAATATTGTTGATACAAAGTTTACGTATATCAAAAATATATTAATATAATTACTTTTTTTCATCCTGAAATTTTAAGAACCTTTACGTTATCTCCTTAATTGATTTTTTTAATATACATTTTATATCTTATCCATATGAGAGGATTAATATGTTCGTGGCGCAGCAAAGGTGTCTGGCACGTGGGGCTGCAAGGCCTCTCGGCGCCTTTCTATAATAATGCATGTAATTTATAGTTACCAGTTTTCTTCGAAAATAAGACCAGGTCTTGTATTTGAAGAAATACCGTTTTATACAAGTATTTTTTTTAAACATAACACCACGGATATTATAAAATTTTTCTGGATCAATATTCGTTGATTTTAGTTTTAAAACTTCAAAATAGTTTTTAATAACAAATTTTGTCTGTTTGACTTGACAGGTAGGTTCTCTTCCTGTCCAACGATAAAAAATTCTAACAGAGAATCTGTTTCGTTTTATAAAATTTCGGATGCACTTGTTGCTTACATAACAATTTTCAATTAAAAGAGAAAATGCGATTTTATTTGCTTGTTTCCCCAATATACAGTATGAAAATTTTTTTGTTTTCTTTCCAATTCATGCATAACCACTTAACAAGATCTTCTTTAAGTCCAGAAAAGAATGGTGTTCAACAAGATCCGACTTCAAATCATTGAGGTTTTGTCTTTATAATTGCATATCTTTTCCTCGTGTTCTTTCCAATCATGCACTATTTTATTCTTTATGTTACAATTTCTCGCTATTTTGTATATATTTATATATATTATTATTTAGTCTCAAAATATCCAGATACTATGACTTCCTAAGAATTGGGTAAGAAATGCAAAACCTATGAATAACGAATCTTCAAGCATAAAAAACAAAGAAGAAAAAAAATATTAAATTGATGTAGTTCGATATGAAAATAACAATCCTACTCATTTTAATATTTCATTGTTTAATAATTTATTTAAAAATTTAATCTTTTAAAACAAAAGTTTAATTACACTAGTTGCATTTTATTCGATTAAATCTTTTCATAAAAATCGTTCTTTATGTAAAAATATTTTTAAGTGCATGAAAATAAGACCATGGTCTTATTTTTGGGTGGTCTTATTGACGGAGGAAACCCGTACAAAGAACACTCATCAGTATTCAGTGCAAAATTTAGTTTGAATGTTAACGAAGGTAACAAAAGAAATCTGTGGCAAATGTCACATTTTTATTAAAAAACAACTTTTGTAATTTTGTACTTGCAAAGTTTTCAATAAAATCATCAAAGTTAATTGTTTCAATTAGCTCCTTCTCTATATTTAGCAGTGCCACGTCAGACAAACGCTCATGTTCAATTGAAGCTCTCAAATAAGTTAAAATGAGTTTTAGTTTGCTAAATGAACACTCGCAGCTTGCAACTAGCACAGAGATTGTCAGCATAATTTGCAAAGCAATCTACTGGTTTGAAAATATGTCATTGCCATAGGAAATAATGAATGAAAGTAATTTCAGTGAGCTTCTTGGGGCAGTAGCTAGCCGGAATTTTAGAATATTATTGCAGTCACAGAGTTTTGCAAACAGTTCAGTTCCATCTATATCTGTTTCATAAAACTCAACCAGTTTGGCGCAGGGCTTTGAATATCATCAGAGGTATAACTGGCAAACAATTTGTTGACGTCTAAAAGAAATACAACATTTTCATCTAACATTTTCCGACGACCAAATCGTGTTGTTATTTCCTGGATTAGTCTATCGATAACTGATTTAATAGTGCAAGTTATTTCTTCAACCACACTGTGTCCTGAATGACGAGCATTCTCACCAGGTATTTGTGTTCGACGACTGATTCTTGCTTCTATTCTAATTTCAAATTTCTCATATAGATCTTTGGCTGAATTGACTACAATGATCCAAACGGTCTCTTGAATGCTACTTAGTTGCTGCGGCAGTCTTTCAAGATCCAGTGATGCTGCATCTAAATTTATAGAGGTATCCTGCAGTCGTTTTAGATTCTGTCAATTTTCGACAACACTGTATGCCAGAAGTGGATTACCTTAACTGCATCTTGTCTTGCAATCCAGGGTGTTTGATATTCTCTCTTCAATGTTGTAGTGACCATTTCCAACAAAAAAAATAGAACCATATTAAAATATTCACAAATTTAAATATTATTTAAATGTTATTAGGTTCGTGATTAAAATTGGAATTCATATTTTGTAAACTTTATTTCTATTACAATTTTCATTATTGAAACAAATTTATGAGGAGCAATATTTTAATTACATAATCCAGATCACAAAATTTTAAATATAAATAATAATATCGATAAATATATAAATATGTTTTTTTATTCAATTTTGATTTTTTTTTATTTTAAATCATTCGAATATAAATTATTTCTTTTTTTATTTTTTAATAAATAACTTAGAAATTTAATATACAAAAATATTTAGCAATATTTAAATTTATTATTATTTAATATAGATTCGTTAATTATAAAATTTATTTGTCTTTAATAAAATAGCAAAAATAACTTAGAAATTTAAAATACAAAATATTTAGCAATATTTAAATTTATTATTATTTAATAGAGATTCATTAATTATAAAATTTATTTGTTTTTTAATAAACTTTCCGTGTACAATAAACATTCTAATTTTATTTTAAATAGTGTTACAAAATATATCAAAATCTTCTTTACAATATTCTTTAACTTCGAAAATGATATTTAAATTTTGAATTTTTAAAACTTAATTTTTATAAAAATTTGCTTCAATTTAATTAAAATATTATCATTACTCTAAAATTTTTACAAAACTTATTTCATTTTAATTAGTAATATACTATCTGTGAAATATAATTTTTACAAAAATTATTTCAATTTAATTGGTAGAAATGTTACCTATAAAATATATTTTATAAAATCTTATTTATTTGAATTAGTAAAAAATATTATCTATAAACTTAAATTATTTATTTAAAGATTATTTCATTTTAATTAATCGAACATTATTTTTAATTTATCTAAAATACAAATATGATTTTTAAAAATATCAAAAATTTAAAGTTCACAAAAATGGATAAGTATATTTTAAGTTTAAAATCAAAACATTTCTGAAATTCTCAAAAAAAGCCTTAAACCTTTTCAAAATTTATAATTTCCTCTCAGTCTAATAAAACGATAATAATCGTCATTTTATTTTGGTAATATATTCTTCAAGTTGACAATCAAAATTTCAAGACTTTGATAAAATCAACTTCAGTCATTTAGATGAATACAATTTATTGAAACAAACAATTTTCGAATAAAACCAAAGAAAGCGTCCTTGATGGTAACTTTCTTAGTTATAAAATAACATCAACAAACCGAATAACTTTTGATAACTGTTCACGATGTACTAGGTCAGGTCTTGAATCTAGAATTAGCCCGTAGTATTTGTTTCATCGAATATCTCATCGTATCTACTTTCTAACTGTAGATGTAAAAAGACTGATAAACTCAATTTGATAATTTCATTCATTTTGTAAATAATTTGATAATAGTGAATCAAACTGAGTAACCAGTTTTATTATAGCTAGAAAATTTCAAATATTGTAACATTAAGTGTCTTCATGTTTAGCGAGACTTTCACAGTGACCATATAAAGCCAAAGTTTGGCTAACTAGAAATTTTATACAAGCCAGAGTTCGTTTCAGCACTTCATGATATTTCTGTTTGTCATTTTGAATTTGTTTTTCAAGTTTCATATCTATCAACGTACTTTGTGAAATCCGATGTTCCATCCCTTTGGTGAAAGATTTTCGATGAATTAGTCTGGTCTGGTGATCATTCAATCTCTGTCTCTGTCGCCAATTACTCAAACCAGAAAACAACTGAAATGAAAATCTTGAGTTAATGCTTGATGAGGTGAGTAATACACAAGAGAATCAGTACGCCGACCTTTTAGATAGTGAATAAACCAACTGTCGTGTTCCCTCCGTTTCAAGACATCTTCGTTGGCCCTGAGCCCCCATCCGCTTTCCTGAGTTAAACGGCAACTCACGCTTACCTTATAACTCTTCATACTTCCCTCGGTGGTTGCTCTCTGTCTTCTTATTGCTTATGGGAACAGACGCGTCTCCTCCGCGCACATCAACAAGTTGTGTAGGCATCGGAGCGCCTTCGGGTTCAAACCGTTAGCGAGTATTGCCCGACCGGTGGTCTCAGCTTCCTGAGGGGTCGATGCTTTTAACCTTTACTAACATTATTCTAAACTTTGGGCTGCCATTTCCTGTTAAGAACGAGAAGAGCCTCAAGAAAATAAGCGAAGATCGAACCACGTGCCCCTATGCATTCTATGGTCGACCTGCACCATCTCCAAAAGGGTTCTCGTCCCTTCTCATTCACCATTCAATTAATGTTCAGAATTTACATTTAGTACTTATTTCCGTTTAATTATTATTTTATTAATCACAGAAAACTTACAGCTGATTATTCCCCTCTCTTTTAACTCTACTTTATTTTATTTCATTTAGAAGGTTTATTTCAATATAATAGTAGCTTGACGAATTAGCAAAAATTTTTAAATTGATTTATACGAGGAACTCCCTAAAAGTAAAATTCAACTC
>MQRK01214904.1:0-11294 GCA_001938485.1 Girardia tigrina
TCATGTTATTATTTTAATTATGTTTGAATAGTCAATCACTGTAAATATAAAAAATACCAATTCCCATCTGGGTGGTAGAATTACCGTTATAAGTTAAACATACTTAAATCAACATACATAATCCATACATTCACACATTCAGACAATTTAAAATATTCCTCACACCAGTGCTTGTTGGTTTATTCTTAGTTGATCCTAAATCGAAGATGATATTCGGCATAAAACAGTGAACATTATCTTTTCTGTAACCGGACTCGACTCCTTAAATAGGACACGTTTTCTAGGGTTTTCCGGGATAACCCGTCACGCTCATACAGCGACGAATACTTATATTGGAAGAAACAAATGCACTGCATCAATCAGTATTTATTTTCCAGACAACTAAGAATTAAATATTTTGTTCTTAATAAGGTAAATTGATTTTAGTGATGAAATTTGGTAGAAAGTTTTAAACGTGTTACAAATAATAAGTTAATTTGACGAAGACGTGGATTGTAAGACAAATTGAAGCATTTCACTGATAAATTGAGGTTTAAATTATTCAATTAATTTAGAGATTTTGTTGAATTTTAAATTGTGTAATCGCTAATCAGAAGTTGATAAAAATTTATGTAAACGAAAAATAAATTTACAAATTTATTTAATTAATTTAGCAAATTATTTTATTTGTAAAGCTGTAAATTTAGTTTCCCTTCACTTATCTCGATACACGTTTTTCCAATTACTTGATGGTCAGCAAAGTCTCCATCACTGCTGTTCATTCTTGGCCAAACGCTCCCAAATGCGGTCCTAAAGTGTTCGTGTCTTTATAATTTTATGACGTTACGTTAAAATAGTTTTATATATTTCATTGTTCAACTGTAAAATGTTTTATACGTAAAAATATAAATAAAATTTTAACATCACTTTGGGAATTTATCAAATATTTTATGATTATTATAAATAGTAATATACTTAAAAAATATTGCTTTTAGAATACCATTTGGAATGCACATCGTGACAATATTTAATTTGAAGCTGTCTCCTCCTAGTTCAAACAGTACCATCGAAATATTGGTATTAACTGGCTCAAGTAACAAATGCAAATCAGCCATAAATGAAGCAACAACCACCAAAAGGTATAAACATCACCAGAGGAAAATTCACGTACGAGTCGCTTTGGTTACTTGAGATTCTGAACCACAACAATCAAAGGTAACTAGAAGACATTTTGTAATCTACTGCCGCATTTATTAGGGTTAATTCGATTCAATCGTCTTAAATTATTTTACATTCGTCTTTGAATTTTTGGCAACAAATGATTTACTTACAGTTTATCAATAGACATTTTTGGACTAATATCGTTGATGGATTCTGGTTAGCTTTTCAATTTTTGGTGATATGTTTTGGGTTTTCATTGGCTCTTGTTTACCCTTCAATATTTAGGAATGATCTCGTTGGATGCTTTTTCTGTCTCTTGCTAAAGTAGTTCTATTTGTTTTATTTTAATTGTTTTATAAGGATTTCTTTGTTATGGCAACGTCCATTCAACGTATGAGCTTTTCGTAAGACAGGTGGGCATGATTTATCACTGTTATTTACTGCATTTCATTGGCACACGTCATTTTGCATTTGCGCTTTGCTAACCGCAATCCGGAACACAACAAATTTTGTTTATTAGAAAATTTTCAACAATTATTTCTAAATTTTGTGTTGTAGCAAAACAGCGAAAGAATACGAGGACTAATTTTTACTTTTTAAACTCCTCAGGAAATCTTTCGCGTATTAAAACAATTACAATTTATTGTCCTGGCTCCAAGTAAAGGTTTCGTGCAGTTCTGAAACAGTGTAACATTCGATTGAGCTCGGACTAATCTTTGTTCATAACAATAAAGTCATCGAATTTTGAATTTATTGATTTTATTATTCCTAACAGAAGGGATTTGTTTCCCCTATTGAAATATGAAGGGTCACTAGATCTTATCGTGCGGCAACTACCAGTATTTATTGCAATGGTGGCATTAAATTAATTGTAAAATAGAGATGATTTAATGTCAGCAGTGACAATTGCAATATTAGATACTCGACAACATAAAATGACTGACTATTAAAATAACTGGCCATTGGACAACCATAAATTGGTTTGTGATGATTGCAATATTTCCAAATACACAGTCAAAAAGATTATTCAGAAGTAATTTATACAGTACGAAGCGATGATAATAAACAAACTTAATGAATAAATTAATTGTAATATAACCATTTAATTCATTTGTTTAAATCGTTGCATTCCGGAAAACAGAGTTTATTTAAAAATAAATATTTGTGAAGCTTTGTTACATCTTTTTGATTTAGATTTAACACAACAATAATGGTGACCGAAAATTATTTAGAGACTCATAAATGACATTCGTGAATAAAATATTTAATTGAACTTGAAAATAAAAGGACGGACACTTTGAATGCGTCAATGTTTTTTGTCAGGGACTTTCAGAAATTCAAATGTGATTTTCCAAAGAGTGATCTTGTGATCAGCCTTAGTATTCTAACATGAAAATATAACACACAGAGACCTATATAATTATGAGACATAAAAGTTTCGAAAGCTAAGATTTTATAAAACTACGAAACTAGAGATCATGCTAGTTCATTCTTAAAAGGCAAGCCAAAGTATGCTCGTACAATTAAAGCACACACTCCCTAATCTGAAGTCATGTGAGAAGATCGGAAGATAAGTATACTTAATGGTTTCTAACCAATACATAGTCAGCACTAGGTTCATCACAACAGCTTATGTTATTATTCAAACAGTTGAGAGCGGCTACGCGTATCAAAATAATTCAGTTATTGATAAGCATAATTAATAATATTTGATTAATATCATTGAGGCTTAATTAAGGATGCTTTGGAATGGAAGTAAACAATACACAAAAGAAGGTAGTGAAAATATGGAAATGTTAGAAAAATTAAATCACGAATTATGATGTTGCTGTGAAAATTTAAAGGAAGAATTTGAGATAGAAATTTAAGTGGGGATCCATTGTTACCGAGAAACAGATTACTAATGCTCTAACAACTAATTTCGAGATTGTTATCCATTTAAAATAAAGTTACTAATTCCGATTCTAAAATTTATTTATTATTTTTCTTAATAAAACACAATAATTATTATACAACTATTCCCATTCACATCTCCCCGCCAGACTAGGAGTAAGCAACTCCACATCACGAAAAATTTCCGTTCCGTCATTTTTTGGAGTCGGTAACTTCGCTCGTGATTTTTTCTTATTACGGTGTATGGACCTTCATATCTCTTCTCCTGTTTCTGTCGGTTCTCGACTTTCACATATACAATGTTACCAATTTCAAATCTTCGACTGGTTACTTTCTCTTTTTTTGGTCCTATGTGTTCTATAATCTCAGCAATTTTCTTGTTTCTTATCAATTTACTTTTTGTGTCTTCAGTACCTTCTTCAAATCGATCAATGCTCAATTTTTTTTAACAAATATTACTTTCTACTGGGCTACTTATAGTGGTTTTCTGAATAGTTAAGTTCAATGTGAACTCAATGTGTAGAAGACATTCCTCCCAATCTCGAAATAATTTATCTTTGATACAACAGTAGAGCCAGTCTTGAATAGTACGGAATTTTCCCTCTATCTGACCATTTGCTTGGTGATGGTACGGATTTGAATATTGAATGTCAAAATTATACTTTTTTCCTAACTGTTTGAAAATTAGATCCATTGTCTCATTTGAATCATCAAGAGCATCGTGACCGAGAATCCCTTTATTCGATCATTTGATTTTGACATTCACTTGAAATAGTAATGGCCGTCCTTTGTTGAAAATCCTGCTTTGATTTTTAATTCATCCTCATTTGCTCTATTTCGTATTTTCAGCATTCCTTCAACACTTGGCATTGTAAATGCAGGTCTAACTATGATTTTGTTCAATTGCCAAACATTTACACACACTCGTATTTCCTATTCGTGTATGTATTCGCCATATTAAGAACACCAATAGGGGTTTTCACAAATTTATTTTCATCACAATTATGGTGGCAGTTTGGTGGTGTGATGCTGGAATCATCCACTATAATTTCTTGAATCCAGGTAAAACAATCACAGCGGAGAGGTACTGTCATGAAATTGATGAAATACATAAAAAATTGAAAACCCTTTGTACGGGATTGGTCAATCGAAGAAGTCCCATCCTTCTTCATGATAACGCTGGACCTCATATTTCAAAAGTGACTCTTCTAAGGCTTAATGAGTTGGGCTATGAAACCCTGCTTCATCCACCATATTCACCAGACCTCTCGTCAACGGACTTCTACTTTTTCAGGCATTTGTACAACTTTCTACGTGAAAAAAATTTCAAAAACCAAAATAATGCTCAAAATGCCTTCCAAGAATTCGTCGCTTCGAGAACCGATGCATTTTATGCTGAAGGAATAAAACAATTTGTTTCTCGTTGGCAAAAAATGTATTGATGCCAACGGTTCATACTTTGATTAATAAACTTTTGTTTCTGTGAATTTGCACGTCTTTGAAGTTTGTGTCCCAAAAAAGCCATTATTTTTCGACCAACCTAATATTTCGAAATTTTGGTGAGAAATTCGTGAAGATTTGTGAATTTAGTAATTTGTGCAGTTTTCATTTGAATTAAATTGATATGGGAAAAAAATTCAACTGAAATCAATAAATTTATTTTTGCTTAAATTTCGCAAACAACGCATCAATTAATAAAACAAAACACAAAGTTAATATATTAAAAGTTTTCAATGATTAAAAATCAGTTTTTAAATTTTAATTGAATTAAAAATTTTTAATGTAAGTCTAGATTTTTCCAGCTCAAAAATTTCTGGAATCGCAAATCCAATTAAGACATTTTAAATAATTAAAAAATCAAAAATCAAACTAAATATAACCTAGAAAAACTCTTAATTGATTACTACTGCTGATAATATATCAGCCCCTTTTTCGATAAGGTCGTTTTAGGTCGATTTTTAAAAAATTAAAAAAATAACTTTATTTAGTACAATGGAAACATAAATATTTATATAGTAACTATTTAACTGTTAATCTTTTTTATCATTATAAAATATAAATCTAATTAAGATGTAAGTTAGCTATTCATTGTGAGAGATAGAGAAGTAGAAGAAATGCTTTCCGTAAATGAGATTTCTAGTTATATTTTGTTTTTGTGTTTCGTTTTTCCCCTCCTATCTGACCGGAAATAAAATTATTTGATTCAAAGTTATTTTAGTAGAATTAAAAGATAGTGTTGAATGTAACTATGACTCCAAGTGACAGAGCAGCTTCTTATGTTTTCCATTAGAGAACATTTGCTCTCTAATAGAAAAGGCAACTGCTCATGTCTTGTTTGGATGGATTTTGGATAATCAACATCCACTTCTAATATGTAACTCACATCTCCATTAGGGTCCAGTTTTTCTATTGTGATTGTTCGGGATTCGAACATTTAAATTATTATATTTTGTTTTTTAAATTAAATTAAATTATCATTATTATGTGGTTTCAAATCGAGTCAAAATGGAAAAAAACAATTTATCAAAATATCAAATTAAAATCAGAAAATTCGGAAACGATTGAGAGAGAAAAAAGGAAAACGTGTCTTGACTTTGATTTTTTTAAATATTTCTCAATCGATGTAATTACTCGAAAATTGAGAGTTTTATATGATATAATTCGATTTGTTTTATTTAGAAAAAAAGTAAATTATTCCGATTTGTTTAAATCGTCTATTTGTACAGTGATCTGATTACATGTTTTCAAAAGCGGGTGTTTTTTTGTCGAAAGCTTTCAAATGTTAATAAATCACCAAAACTTAAATATTGATATTTAGAATTGGAAAATTAAATCAAAATTAAATTACTATCAATTTTAGTGAGGTTGTTTTTTTTTATTTTTTGAAACAATGTCGATTTTCATGAGATTATTCGGCGATAAAGATGATTATAATCACAGCAATTCTGCAGCCGTGTTCAAGGCCCATGTAAATAATGTCAGTATCAAATCGATGGGCTCCAATTTGCAGAAGCGATTCGCTCGCGGAGTCCAATATAATAAGAAGATGGTTATCCGAGGTGATAGAAATATTGGCAAATCGGCACTTTTGGCTCGGTTGAAGGGATTGGACTTCTGCGATCTATTGGTCGATGAATTTGGATCAAATGAGAGATCTCTCGATCAGGACACCGAATGATCGATTTCATCGCGAATCGTGGCAATCCAAAGGAGGTCATTTGCGTTTTGGACGTTCATTTCGATAAATCCGATAGAGCCGATTTGATATTTCTCAATCTTTTTTTCCGCTATTGAATGCTCTTCATAGAATCGATTCGTCAATATTCTCCGAGTATCGTTAAATTGTGCTATTTCCTATTTTGATCACGTATCGGTCACGAAGGACTCGAGGTGCACATCGAGGCCACAGAGACTCGACGACTGCTGTCGCTCACGAACTCATATTTGTCGTTTCTGGAAACGCTAATGAAGAAAGATGAACTTCTCAATCGATAGATAGCGGTTCAAAACGAAATTTTGTGGAATGTGTCACGACTGTCCAATCGGAGTCTCGTTAAACTCGTGTTCTATTGTCGGGGAGGAGTGGTGAGCGAGTAGTGCGCGAGCGTTTCAATTAGCCGAGCGATGTGTGACGTGTTGGCACGAGTGGCTTCAACGAGGCAATCCAACTCTCTCTGAATCACCTTCCTCGAGCATCGTATCTATTTTCTATCACATTTTTATCTCTAAAATCTCTGTCAAATTTCCCCAAATTCTCTTGATTAATTACAATTGGTCGATTTTCCTTCCAAGAATTTCTTGTTACCACTATACTAACCAAAAAGATCTCAATAAATGGGCCCAGCAAATTCGAGCCAAGCCACGGTGCATCTCTGCTACCTCCGTCCGATCCTTGGGGTGACCTGAGCGTCGGGCGGACCAGTGATGTCTTCTGGTTGATCCATCCATTTAAAACTTTCAGAAGATAATGGATCACTTCAGCCCAACCATATAAATTATAGGCATAATTGTTATTGCAATAGACCTTGTGATCTTCTTACTTGATTGTTGCATCATCTCCATTAAAATTGGTTAAGTATCATTTACAAATCTCGATACTTCCATGATGTTTCGATATTTGGAATCTTAGAAGTCTCTTAAAGTTCTTGATTTATATAAAATGCCTCTTTTCTCTGTCATCTAGCAGAAGCAAATCCCGATGATCTTCCAATTCTTCTTTACATACAAGTAAGGGATAAAATGTTTCATTCTCCAAACCAAAGATATTGATTGAAACATTGTTTTGGCTTCCAAATTTATTAACTTCTTCCAGGCTTGGTGGGAATTTTATGCAGTTGAAGTCATATGGGTGCTACAGATTGTTGTATATCCATACTAGGGATGAATGCTTCTGATTCTCAAAATATTTTGGCAGCATATCATACTTGAAGCACATGATGTCATTATTGGGAACATTGACGCATGCATTTTTATTAGCTATCCATTCAGGAAGCGGTATGTAAGAGATGCCTCTCATTGGGGAGTATTTATGAACATGAATTATCAATAAGTTAACGGATTTAAAAGTCCATCCAATGTTATTTTTTTTGCTCTCATCAGATTCCTTCATAACCTTGGCATATTCTTCATTTAGCCACTTTAAAATATCGGATTCTAACATTGGCCTATTTTTGGTCTTCAAGGCTCAATTTGACAGTTCATCATCAACATTGGTGAATGTTGCTCCAATTTAAGGTTGACTTTGATAGGCTTGAAATCAACCATGATGTCTTGTAGAATCTCCATGGTTTCCTTTTTGGAAAATTCCAGAAACTCACTACTTGTAACCTTGCTGCTTAGGCTGCCTAGGCATCATTTGAAACATGTGACTCCATTGGAACATTCGTAAAATTTACATGTCTTAAAGGAACTTTTACCGTATTTGAAACATTCTTCTCAATTGGAACATTTGAAACATTTGGTGCTGCGACAACTGGATACGCTGATGATTGGAAGATAGTCTTCTTGGACTTTATTGAAAAGTTACACAAATGGTCCTTATGGCTATCATAAAATTGATTATAGTCGCCACTACTTGCATTTTGACACACTGGACAAATGTAATACTCACATCTATTGAACACATATCCATAGAACGCTACATTGTATCATGACAATTTTGCGTATTGTGAACATTTGCCATACAGTATCTGTATAATGAACATTGTTGAATTTTCGTTGGAATTTTCTCTTGAATCATTTTTGACATGTATTGCTAGAATATGATCTTTTTCGAATTGATGAAATGAACCTGGTGTTGATTATGTTCATTGGAAAATTCTTCAAAGCTTGATTGACACACAACTTCACATTTTGGACAGATGAAATACTCAATTGAATTGAATAGGTATTTACAGAAATTGTATAAATTATAATTCTAAGAAAATACAAATTAATAAATGTGCGAAGCACAAGTAAAAACTCACTTTTTTCGTACGTGGATTTTGAAATAATGACAAAATACCTTGATATCGCGATATCTCATAACATTTAGTACATTTATTTTAATTGATGCATTAAAAGAAGGAGACATATATTACAAGATTTATTAACACAACAATACAACTTGCATCAACAATTAAATACATCGAATTTCTGACAATTTCCAGATTGGATAATTTTTACCATCTCTTTCTTTTCTTCCTTGTATGCATATTTTGATGAATGTCATAGTATAATTAGAAAAGTCCATTGTTGATTATTCATAACCCATAAAATTTCTGAATTTTAATCAATCATCTGATCGAAAATATTGTTCTCTATGTTCACTCAGCTTCCCATCTGGTCTTTTTCCAACTTCTTGTAGGGTAATATTCAAAAGATCGTAATTGCGATCAGTAATGTCCTTTACATGGTATCTAGATTTGCTCTTTCTAACATATACCGGATCCCTCAATTTAATTGATTTCAGATATTTCAACAAGTTAATCCGATATCCTCTATATGTTGTTGATGTAGAAACCCATGGCGAGAAAGATTTCTGTGGAGTATCTCTTTGTTTTGTTTGAAAATAACTAGCTTGGTTAACCTGACTAACCAAGACTTCATCAATTGGTGCCTGGATATCCTTGGTTGTCTGAGTGCCTAGGTTAGCCTGGGCTACTATTGATTGTCCAACTAGCCTAGGCAGCCTGACTACTCTAGGTCACTCTACTTGTCTGGCTGGTTCGACTAGTTTAGGTTGATCAACATTTATCTCTTCAGTTAATTGGTTAGGTCCATTAATTGTCTCATCATATCAACCATGAATATGCAAATGAATAAACAAAAGAATAGAATATTTTCAAATTGACAAATAAATACAATAATAAAAGTTTGAATATGAATGAAAAAAATTTTATAAAAAATTAAATTTTTCACATTAAAAGTAAAATTTCATCATAAAATCAAGTCGTGAAGATAATCTAAAAATTTACTTAAAAAACTCTCCAAAGACAAACAAAAAATACGAATAAATTTGAAACTGCGAATCAATATAAATAAAATATTATTATCATTTTTGTAGTTTATATTATATTTTTTATATTTTTAAAATAAATCAGCCATTCTTCGGTATGTTTTTTTGTTATTTCTATATCTCAATAAAAATTATAAAACTTATTAATTATTTTGATTTTCCTCTTTTCTTCTTTTTTCTCTTTTCGTAAATATTCAAAAATTTCTCATATGATTGGAAATATCTTTCCAGTGTATCCGTTAGTTTTTTATCTCTTCCAAAGGTATCTCTGGAAGAATCGTTTCGATAAAAAATTTTTATTTTCGTGTTCCACCATCTTTGAAAAACAAATAAGTTTTCGAAAATTATCTATTTTGAACAAAAATCTTTTGAATTTTGAAAATTTGGCTATTTTCATACAAAAATATTGAGAAATATTGAAAATTTGACTAAAAAATAATGCAAAATGACTAATTTACATACATAAATATTGCTAAATATTGAAAAATAGATTAAAAATTAATAAATTTATTGAAAATTGAGCTAAAAATAGTAAAAATGGCTAATTTTCATACTAATTTTTTGGGGTACGATTTATATACTACTATTGGGTTTCATCTAAATACGAAAAAAATCGATTTTTAAGCACTTTTTTGAGAATTTCAGAAATTTTCGAAAAAGTTGATTTTTCAGCATTTTTTCTAAAATGTCGATATGGAATCTGAATTTACGTATGAAGGTTCATATTCAAGTGCATGAGCATATTTTTGATATTTTGCTTCCTTGTGCCTTTAAAATCGATGTGCATTATATGTATATTTGCACATTATGTTAATTATAGGAAAAAGTAATCAATATATGAAATTTCTAATTGCACATTCAGATAGAGAATCAAAATGTGCATCAAACACATGATATCGATTTTTGACACTAGTACTTTTAAAAAATTTTATGTATTGATTTTTGCACTATTGCATATGTGCAGCATATAAAGCATAGTGCTAGCACATTAAAAATGTGCGGCATAATTTTCACTATCGATTGGAACTTAAATCACTGTATCCATTGCTTATGAAAACTGTCCCTTGGATACCGTTGCTAAGGTGATCGAAATCGTTGCTAAGGTGATTAGAACCGTTGCTATGGTAACCGTAACCTTGGAAACGACCTCTCCACGTTTGTTAACCTATATCCGTTGCTATGGCAACCGGTAGCCCCTCGCAACGTTATGAGATTTCGACCTCCCCGGGTGGAGGTTGGTAACACATAATTACCTTTTACCAAGGCTACAGACACGTTTTAATTGTTTACTGTACCGATTTTCATAGTAACCGAGCAATTTCATTGGTTATCGTGGTCTGTTGCAATGGTTATGGCACCGTTGCCATGGTAATCAAGATTATTGGAAAAAATATCGATTGAGACTGAACCCGCATTTTCCCCCTACTATGATTGGTTTTTTTTTATTTCTACTAATTAAAAATAATTTAATTTAATCTTAAAGTAAAAAGATTTAAAATAATTTTTGAATGTATTATTTAATTTTTCAAGGAATTTTAAATTTTAATACATTAATTTAATGAATTAAGTTTCTTTAAATCAAATGGCAATTTCATCAATAAACAAAAATAACACCATTTTAATTTTAAATTTTTATTTGAAAACAAGTTTCGCCACTTTTGTGGCATCTTCAGTTCTGTATTTAATTAGAAAGTTATTGTTTATATAGAAAGATGACCATTACGTCACAGTGTGTTACGTCAAAATACTCTAATATGATTGGACG
>MQRK01214910.1:5046-15117 GCA_001938485.1 Girardia tigrina
TTTCAAACTCTAAATCTTCTAAACGAACGATAACCGTAACAATTGAAAGTTATAACGATCTATTTCTCCTATACAGGATACTATTGATCAGTACTTTCAATAGAGTAATATTAATCGAATAAAAAAAAGAAATTAAACTTTACGATTCTTACTTCTTGTAGTTTAGATTAGAAATTTTTTGGGCAAACTAAACTAAATTTGCTGTTGTTTTTATAGTGTTTTTCATCGGCCTTGACAATTGATAGAATAAAACAAAGACTAAAATATTTTTAATTTTCAATTCCAAATTTCGATAAACTAAATATTATTTTGCTTGAAATTAATAATTTTATCAAAAGAATTATTTTAAATATTTTCTGCATAAAATTTTGTAAAAAGTGTTCATAAGTATTTTTGAAACCCTAACAACAATTTCTTCTTGTTCAATCCACACAGTTGTACCAATGTCTTGGCCTTTGTTGTGTAGTAAATAAATCGTCTGTAATAATTGCAAATTCCAAGGAACCTTCTTAGATTCTTTACACATTTCGGTTTTTCAAATGTCTTTATGACTTCTAATCTAGATGGGTCTGTCTGTATACCTTTATCATTAATTACATGTCCCAAAAATTTAACTTCCGTTTTTATGGCACTTTTCTGGATTAATTCTTTACCTGCTTTCCCGATTTGGTTCAATACTTTATCCAAAGTTTCGTAATGTTGTTCCAACGATTTTGAAAATATAAGAATGTCATTTAAATATACCACTGTCTGTTCTATGTCTCCGAGCATCTTTGTCATGAGTTCGTGAAACGTTCCAGGTGCCACTGCTATACCAAAACGCATTCCATTGAAACAAAATTGTCCTAGCTTTGTGGAAAATGCTGTTTTTAGCTTTGAATCTTCCTCTTATTCGACCTGCTAGTATGCATTACCTAAATCGATTGATGTGAAATATCTGGTTCCATACAATCTGTCCATCATTTCTATCCTATTTGGCATAGGAAATGCCTGCCTCTCCGTGACTAGGTTTAGCTGTCTAAAATCCAAGCAAATTCTAACATCATTCTTTACTTTCTTCCATACACAAATCATCTGTGTATTCCATGGTGAATTACATTTCTTAATAATGTTGTTTTCCCACAAATTCTTAATAGTCTCATCGATCTATTCTTCCAGATTATCTGGTTGCCTATGTGGTCTAAGCTTAATTGGAGGTCCTTTCGTGTCTATTCTATGTTTAATCATCGTCGTACGTCCGATATCCCATTTATCTGCCATAAAAACTCCTTGATGTTTTTTAACAATATCCACAATTTTTGGTTTATCTGCAATTTTCATAATTTCCATGGCTCTTTTGAATCTTTCCTCGTTTGTAACCATACATCCAAATTTGGCTTCTAAGTTACATACTTGATAACATTGTTCGTTCATGTAGTACCGTACTTGCTGACACGGCGTGATTATTTTATTTATGTATTCTTTGAGCTTTGTGTTTACGTTCGATTGCTTTGATATTTCTTTCGTGTTTGACGTTTGTGTTTTCATCGTTGCTGTGCTTTCGAATAATTGTTTGCTTGTTTATTTATTTTGCAAAAATGAACGTGATTCTTCTCCTAAAAATGTACTTTTTTCAATATTTTTCCTGATCAAGAATACACATTGTGTGATCGAATAGTTGCTGAAGTTTCTCATTTGTATAATTATGGCACAGTTGCTCAAAGGAATTAACTGCCAAGATTCCTAAGCTTACAATATCAAGAATACCAAGGAAATTATTAATAATAATTAATACAAAAAAATAAAATCAATAATCGTATGTATTAAAAAGATATTAATTGGCATTAACAATTAGGACTTATTTGTGACGACTTATCTATCCGACTTTGTCGTGTATGTTTATTTATTTTATTTTTTTGACACCAATTTGTAAAAGCAGCGAATTTTACAGTTCACACCATTTTCTTTCTTTTTCCAATGTAACTCGATTCCAAATGTCATCTGCAGTTCTATTCCTCCTATTATGTCTGGTTTTCGTCATTTACTACAATGAACGTTATATTTCTTAGTTTTTTTTAATTTCTACGTCCACTGAAAATTTACCCATACAATCTAGTTGACTACTGTTCGCACAGTTTAATTTAATATCTGCCTTTTCTAATTTTACGTTCGTTAGTTTCTCAAAATGTTTTCTATGAATTACATTTACTCTTGCACCTGTGTCTAATAAACAATCCTCCACGTTACCTTGTATCATCAACTTTATACTCGGCCGGCCTTGCATTCTATCATACGATATATTTTCTGCTTTCCATTCATCTTTTGATAAAATTCTGACATTTTCTTCTGTATTCTTTTCTTTAATTGTTCCCACTAAACTTCGTCCAAGCTTGTCCTCAAACGTTTCATTCTTTATAAATTTCCGTACTTTATCATTTACTCTTGCTTCACTTATCTCAACATTCCTTTCATCGTCTATCACTACGTCTATAATATTTGAAATATTACTTCTACTATAAATACCAATACTTTGGGAGTCGCTGGTATCCGTTAATTTATTGCCCTGACTGGCTCCACTTCTGTCGAGGCCTTTCCTTTTGGGTGTTCACTTGTAGGGTGTTCCTGTAACCGATTCTTCATATTCTTCTTCAATGTTATTCACGAATCTCCGATTATCTCTTAGTCTTCTGTCTTCTCTATCTCTATATCTTTGTTGATTGTAGCCCGATCCTCGATAGTTAATGTCCCCTGTATTTTGCTGTCTTTTTCTGCCATTTAGGTTTGTATAACATTCACTTTCACGGTGCCCTTTATCTTGACATCTTTTGCATTCGATGTTTGGACAGTTTCTTCTTACGTGTCCCTGTTGTCCACAACCATAACATTTTATTGGTCTCCTTTCCGAACAATTTCTTATCACGTGTCCTTCTTTTCCACATCCGGAACACTTGATTGGCTTTCTTTGTCTACACGTTTCACTTGTGTGACCTACTTTTCACAATTTCTACATTTAACCGCTTTCATGCCTTGAGCGTATTCTGTAGTATTTCTACCAACCCCTGTCTGATTTTGTCCGTATTTACTGTCTCCTGTTACTGCTTCTCTGTAAATCCGGCGTCTGTTTTGCATCATCTGGTCTCTTACTACATTCACGTCTTCTGTCACACTTTTGACGTCATGTACTGTCTTTATTTTTCCTTTTATCTCATCTATTTCTTTCACTTTGTTAAGTCTCACTTCCTTTTTTATGTCCACATCATCACAACAATGTAACAATAATGCTTTTTTGAGGGCCTCTTTTGACAAGTCATGTTTCAGGATCTTGGCTGCGAGCTTTTCTACTTTCTCAAAAAATACTTCCTGTATATCTTCCTACATCCTGTACCGGCATGCCTCATTCAGGTCTTCGAATAGTGAGGAAGTTCGAGAGAATGCCTTTCTCAATCGGTCTTTATAACCTATTATTGTCTTATCAACCGCTTTGTATCGATCTTTCAGATCTATCTCCAACAAACAAACGACTATTGTCTCTTGTTTGGCCTTCGCTATTCCAACAAAATTAAAGAATGTTTCACATTCTTCAATAAATGTCTCCACATTATCGCCTTTCCTGCACTTTTCAGGTAACAGTTGACCCGTGAAGATAAGCATTGCAGCATTAGTCGCCATGTGAGAAGTGGTTGCAACCTTAATATCAGGATTCATTTTTTTAACACCAAAATTTATTACTATAACAAAAATTCACACATTTAAACAAATTTTTCTGTTAATTTAATTTTTTCGCCACGAATTAATCCATTAATTTTCTTTATTCAATTTCTAAAATTTTGCAAATTTATTAAATAATCTTCACATTTTAACTAAAAATTTATTTCAAAATTTACTTAAAATTGTTTCATAATTTCTATTAAAATATATAAATTGTTATGACTGTAAAAATATTTTTTATTTATAAAATAAATATTTAATATTTAATGGTTTTCTTTACATTTTTAATTTTAAGATATTTAATAGACACATTAAAAAGATATTTTTTAATTTTTGAAATATTTTTTAAAAAAAACACATTAAAACATATTTTATTTTTAAGTACGTATTTGATTTTTTAATAGTTGTTTCATTATATCCTTTTTTAATTTTTTAAAATATTTAATACGCATATTAACATGAAAATATTTTACTTTTAAATTAAAAAAAAATAATAAATTATTCTGGTTAGATGGAAATTTAAATTAATCCCTCATACAAACAAAATAGTATTTAGTTTATCTAAATTTGGAATTAAAAATATTTTAGTCTTTGTTTTATTTTATCAATTTTCAAGGCTGGTGAATAAATATTCATATTTGATTTTTTCATTACTTTTATAAATCAATTTTAAATTACGATAGCATTTTAAAATATTTAATCGTTTCATTTAATTTTATTAATTTTTTTTTAAATTGTTTCACATAAAAATTATACAAAAATTATAATAGTATTTAGTTTATCTAAATTTGGAATTAAAAATATTTTAGTCTTTGTTTTATTTTATCAATTTTCAAGGCTGGTGAAAACTACTATATAAGCCGCAGCAAATTTAGTTTAGTTTGCCCAAAAATATTTGCTGAAAAAATTGCCTAACAAGAATTCTCGTAAAGAAAACAAGTAACGTGAATACAAAAATTTATTTTATTTTATTCTTTTAAAATATTATTTTTTTGTTAAACTAAAAGTATTCCTTTTGGGAGAAAAAGGTTTACTTTAAAAAAATACAATATCGCTCGTTTTGGGAGATTCACAGCTTTTACTGTAATCTGTTAACTCGCACGAAATATTGTTTTGTGTTTTTGTTCTGTCATCAAGAATTGAATTATTATTATTATTTTTGACTTATTAATTTTTTGTAATTTGAAATAAAATTTCATAAAAGAATTTGTGTTTATTGTCATTATATTTATGTTGGAAGTCCTTTCTGATTAATTGGAGTCAGATTAAAGATTTCGGATTAAAGAATACAGATTAAAGGTATCAGATTAAAAATTGAGGAATAAAGATTTACGATTAAAGATTTAAGATTTGTGTTTTATAAAGTAAATAATTATATTAAAGATATCTAATACCCAACAATACCACACAAAAAAGTTTAAATCTAATATTTAATCAAACTTATTATTTTTTTTGAGAAATAATTTGTTTTATAAATCTTAAACCGATATAAATAAAAATACTTATAAATATTCATATTTGATTTTTTCATTACTTTTATAAATCAATTTTAAATTACGATAGCATTTTAAAATATTTAATCGTTTCATTTAATTTTATTAATTTTTTTTTAAATTGTTTCACATAAAAATTATACATTTTACTTTTTATATTATATTAAAAACTATCAAAAAAATTTTATTATTAGCAATTTAATTAATCTTCTTAATTTAGTAATTTTATTTTTTCAAACGTTACATATTTAATTATACAAAAAATTTAATTTGTACATATTTAATATAACCTTCTTTCAAAAATTTTCATAGCATTTTTAATTCCTAACATTCCCTCTTTTCTTTAAAATTTTTGAACTTTTCGATATTTCTTACTATTTGTTTTTTCACTTTATCCTCCAGATTATAACTCCTCTCATGAATTTTATCTATGATGGTGTATGGTCCCTCATATCTGTCATCATCTTTATTTCTTATCTCTTTTTTTACGCACACCTGATCTCCGATATTGAAATTTCATCGTGCTTTTTCGTCTGACGTGTTCATTGTATTGCTATACCACTTCATCCTATCTATTCCTCTATTTAAAATTACTTCAGCCGGAATTTTTCCAATTTTTTTTCTGGTGTGTTGCATTAAATGTGAATTTCACCTCTGGGAGCATATTAGCCCAACTCGTCTCTTTTCTTTCTGTTAAACTTGCTCGGATATACTCTAATATCGTTCGGAATTGTCTTTCCACCATACGATTGGTATTATGGTGGTACGGACTAGAGAACACTAACTGAATAACTTGCTTTATCATTAATTCTTGAACCTTCTGTGATTCAAAATTCTTAAAGAGTGCTTAAAAATCTATTTTTTGGTATATAGATGAAACCCATGTGTTATGTGTGAAGGATAGGCTCACTCTTAAAATTTTTGAAACAATTAATTTTTATAAAGAATTTCTAAAATGAGGAAATATTTAAAATCAAAAGTCTTCTAAGAAATTATAATTAAAAAATACATCTTAATTAATTTTAAAAAGTTATTTGCGGAAATAATCAAATTTTAATTGTAGAGTAAAAAACTTAAAATGAAATTAATTGGGAAATAATGGATTTTTAAATAATTGATTTAAAAGAAATAGATAAAGACAAAGATAATTATGTTCATACTAATTTTAAAAGTTATTCTAAAAAAATAAAATAATGAACTTTGTTGCCAGAGGTGTAAATTAAAAAAAACAGATAATCTTAAATTTTAAAGTCAGTTTGAAATTCTGCAAATTAAATATTTGATAAATACTTAATTCTAAACAGTTTTCGTAAAAACAATTAAAACTTTTATCATTAATGTATCGTAATAATAATAAAAATATGAATACTGTAAATTATTTTTTGTATTTAAATCGTATTTAAAATTTGTATGGTATTTAAAATAATTGTAAGTAAAAAATGCTTTTAAATCGTATTTAAAACAAATTGTATTTAAAATTGTATATTTTTGTATTTTGTATTATTGTAGGTAATAAAAGTCTTTTAAACTGAAATATTGATTGTGAGGAATATTTGGTGTGTGGATGTTTTTGTGTAGTTTTTGCATGTTCAAATGTTGTATGTTGATTTGGGATTGTGCCTCTCCTAACCAGATGGATTATCAATATTTAATTTTTTATAATCTGAAACTAATTTATTTAAATTTAGATTTAATATTCAAATTTTTAGTTTTTATTATTGAAACTTTTAAATAATTTTAATGATTTTATTTTTGTAAATTTCTAAATAATTAAAATCAAATTAATGTTTAAAAATGACTATAAAAATATTTTATTTTAGCCAATCAAATTTAAATTAAATATTTTTAAATAAAATAGCCTTATCAAGTTTGTTCAGATTATAATGGGAGATATTGAAAATTGATTGATGGATTCTAGTGATAGCAATAATATTGATTATCATAAAGATGATAAAAATTGTGAATGTAATAAATGTTCTGTCAAATGTGTGAGTTCTCTTAACATTGATAATACTGGTTGACGAAAAAATTTTTTTTGAAGTTTTAAGATTTTTCATTCAATTATATATAATTTTTGTATACTGATGCCGAATATTTTATTGGTTTTCTCGTTTGGCCCCTGTTTTCACACAATTTAATTTATTTAAATGCACATTTTACAGGCAATATTTTCTATTGTTATGTAAAACATCAAATTCAGGAAAAGTTTAGGTGAAATAAATTGTCTCTTCTCGGCTTTGCAGGCATGAGAGGCATTTGGCGAGTCTCTCTTCAGGCCCCAGCAATAATCGGCCAGCATATTCACGTCCCAGCGGCCATGGTAGCGCTCCTCCATGACTCGTATATCTAGGTGGAACCTCTCTCCTTGCTCCTCACTGTAATCTCTACAGTTGTCTGGGAAGTAATTCAAGAAAATTTTGGATAATTGACTTCAGGGTAGTCCATGCACGTTTCTCCTTTGGCGTAAGTGATTTGTCGAAATTGGGATCTTTCATGAACTCTCTTATCTGCGGTCTATCAAAGATTCCCGCAAGTATCTTTGCCTCTGAGACTCTTGGGAATTTCTTTTTCAAGAAAATGACAGCTTTGCCATTTTTCTGAAGTGCCTTCACAAAATTTTTCATCAGCCCAAGCTTGATGTGAATATGCGTGAGAATAATTTTTTGTAGATCCACAAGGGGTTGTGCTAGCACGTTGTGAGAACCGGGTACAAGCTCATCTCTGGCTTGAATGATTCTCTTAATAATGAATGAATTCTCTTAATGAAATGATTCCGGTCATCCCTACTGTCCCACATACACAAGAAGCATGAGTTTTCTTTTATATCCGCCTTACTGACCCGGAATAAGTGCCACAACCTACAATAAATGTTAAAAAAAATATAGATTCAATGAAACGCTAAATATATCAAATACTTACATTCATGTCTCCACAAATGAGTCGATAGTGACTCTTGTAATTCAAAGAGTTTAGTACAAGCTCCATGTTGTTGTAAGTTTCGCTCATTTGAACTGAGTGGCCAACAGGAACACTGACAATCTTGTTGCCATTATGGAGGAGGACTGCTTTCAAGCTGCGACTTGAGGAGTCTATAAAGAGACGCCATTCTTTAGGTTGATACACTACATCCAATGCTGTGATTACCCTGTTTTATGGTTACATGGTGGCACCTTATTAGATTTTAAAAGACAAAATTTTACCCCGAAATCACCTTAGTAAACAGTGGAACATTAGTTAAAAGTAGCACCTTAGTAAAATAAAACAAAAATTGAAAAACAATTTCCATCTTTTTCAATCATATTTTTTAATCATCATAATCTTCATTTTCGCTACCAAAATTATTTTCATACAACAAAATATCAATGAGCTGCTCACGATTACTTTGATCTTCATCTACCTCATCTTTATATTCTTCAGATTCTTCATCGCTTTCCTCAATAACTACATCTTCAACGTCTTCGTGTTCATTCGAATAAAAATTGATTGTGGTCTTCTTGAAGCCATTTTTGATGGCAGAAACTTGAACTGAATCCCACAACTCTGATATCCATTGACAAATCTCTTCGCATGAAGCTCTCTTCAAATTTCATGATTTCGTATATTGCTTATAACCATTAAGAATCCAATGTTTCCAATGACGACGTAAATGAGCTTTAAATGATTTGTTGACACTGATATCCAAACCTTGTATTTTTTTGTTAATCCAACTGGAATCATGGCTATTAAGATTCCATTTGCAGGAAATTTCGATTTGACTTCAGCAGTTCGATGTCCAGGAGCAGAATCTAGCATAAGAAGTGATTTTGGATTAACAATTGCTCAACCATACCTTTTCAAACCACATAAGAGTTTCACTGGATGTCATGCAAGATTTTTCATTAGCTGATACGATAACATTTTGTGGAAACGATCTTTTTGGTATTGTTTTGCGGTGGAAAATGACATATACGGGCAATTTATAGCCATCAGCAGTAACACATAAGACGACTGTAAATCGAGATTTTTCAGCACCATTCGTTGCGACACAAACATCAAAACAACATTTTTGGTCAACAGTAAATTTTGATGGCATATCAAACGTCTCAGGAACTTCGTCCATGTTACCAATGTGTTGAAGAGAATATGCTTCTTTATTTTTTGAAACAAAGTCCGAAAAATTCATCATTTGCTGTTCCCAATCATCAGGAAGTTTCTAACCAACTGAACTTACTGCACGCACGGTAAGTCTATTTCTCTTCATGAAGCTACTAATCCAAAATGTAGAAACTTTAAAATCTTTAATTTTCATTGGTACAGCCATTCCTCTAGCTTCACTTAAAATTGATGTTCCGGAAACAACATATCCTTATTTTCTTTGTTTCAGCACCCATTCTTTTAATTTTACTTCCAATTCTGACCATTTAATTGATCGAATTCTCTTCACAACTTTTGCTTCCTTATTTCCTTTGGCTTTCATGAGATGCTTTTCATTCTTCCATCTTTGAATTTGATTGCTATGAACTTTGAAATGTTCAGCTCCCTTTGAATGTGAAGAATTTAGAGCGTAATTAACAGCATCCCGTTTAAATTGCAATGTATAAGTCTTTCGCTTTGCACTTGACATTTTTAGAGTACCTCGTTTTATGGTAAATTAAAAATAATTTTCATTTAAAAATAAATTTTTTTAAAAAAGCATAAAATACATTATTAAAAACATTATTAAAAAAATTTATTAAAAAATTTTAAAAAGTATAAAAACATATAATAAGATGATATGTTTTATGTGGTCCATCTATCCAGCAATATTTTCCGTAGCGTTCTCTCGTCTTGGTGAGCAACTGCGTTCAGGCTAATATATCTGCTAAATTGATCAATTATCGCCAAAATATACTGGTATCCATTAACATTTCTC
>MQRK01214915.1:7514-25763 GCA_001938485.1 Girardia tigrina
ATATATATATATATATATATATATATATATATATATATGGAAAGTAAGCTAATAAAAATATAAATATAATAATATAAATAAATATATTATTATTAAATAATATTATTAATCTTTGGAAATTCAAAAGTTTTTTATACTTCTGTATAATCACTCAGCTTGGATTAGAATTGGAATTTTGCGCATGCTTTATTTTATTTGTACTATTTAATTGTTCAATATAATTAATTATTAACATTACTAATATTATTAATATTATATCATTACTGTATAGATGGAGTTTGTGGTTTTGTAAGCGCGATTCCAACAGGGAATGGAGTGACAACCTTTATCTAATAGAGCACTTTAATACAGTTGAAGACTTCTGGAGATTAATCGATCACATCACCCCGCCATTTGCTCTTCCCACGGGTTGTGATTATTATTTATTTAGACGAGATATAAAACCGATGTGGGAGCATAGTACTAATAGGTGTGGCGGTAGTTGGCAAATTACATTTAAAAACAGCACTCGATCACTGTTATTAAATCGGTTCTGGGAAAATCTGACAATGCTTCTGGTTGGAGAGGGTTGTGGCGCTGATTCAGAAATTGTTTGTGGCGGTGTGGTCAATGTCCGCAAAATGACTGACCGTCTCTGTTTATGGGTTTCTAATTACGAGGATAAACAACAAATCATGCGCATCGGGGGACACATTAAACGAGTACTTGAAATAGATTTCGTTATAGAGTTTTACCCGCATATCGATGTCGTCAAGAATGTTCTTTATTCTGGCCGCGGCCGCCCCTTGTTGGAGCTGTGAATGACGAGGATGTTTAAGTTTCTGTTTTCGACCGTTGTAAATGTTTCATGTTTCCAACAATAATTAATACTGAGAATAATTTAATTAATGAATATAAAATTCGATACAATATTTTTGCTTGATCTTTTTAATTGCATTACTTAAAAATATCTTATCTTAATTCCTTTGAATATATCAAATAAACCTTTATTTTGATTTATGATTCAGTTGATGAAAAACCAAAACTGTAATGATGAAATAATTCAATATATAATTTTTAGAGTGAGCCTTGCCTTCACAGACGGTATTTATTATGTTCGTCTTGAGTTTCGGCAATGCAATTGTGAAAACCGAAAATGTCTTCACTTTTTAAAGAAAATTCTAAGAATTAAACTCAAAAGTATATTTAGAACGAATAACAATTTAACTATTTAATTCATCAATTAATAAATCAATTTCATTTTATTATAGGAATTAAATCCTATATATACAAATCCTATATGCAAGAGTAGGTTACAACAGCAATCCTCAATATTTTTAAATTAAGAAAAGCCTGAAAAATAGGGACAAGGTAACGCTGCGACCCCAAAGACCAACTTATTTAACCTCAACACATTAAAAAATAAATTATTATGAAAATAAATCAAATAATATTTAATTAAATTATTGAAATATGCATAAATACAATATGATATCATACGGATGGTAGTGATGAATGTCCGGATGTGTGGTTATCTTAAACTGCTTCAAAATATCAACACCTGCAATCATCTTAGGATTTATATCTTCAACTACATAAAATTCCAGTACTTTATGAGTATTTTCAATTGGGATACCAAGTTTTACAATCCCATAATTATGTAACTCGGAATCATTGGCACACATGATTCTTCTCTTCGTCTGAACTATTTCAATATTCTCCATATTTTGAATTATTCCTCTCTTTATCACATTGACCTTCGCTCCAGTTTCGAGTAGACAATTCACATTATGGCCATTTATTAAAAAAATAAGACTTGGTCTTCAGTCCATCTTGTCATATCCGATTTGTAATTTTTCCAATAATATTTCCTTTTGTACTTCTACTCTCTTATTCTCAAAATTTAAATTTACAGACATACAATGAATATTCGTTTTATCCACATGCCAAGATCCTAACATACACATCTCAAGGGGGATATTTTCAAACACACAATTACATAAACATTCAGACACACATTCCAAATTACAATTACAAACATACCGATTTTTCATCTGCAGTAATGGAGCACATTGATCACCTCTCCCAGTGACAATGCGTCCTTGTTTCCCAAGTCTTCTTCAGTCTTCTTTTTTCTGTTATATGTCATACCTTTATAAACTGAAAATTCGTCATCCTTCGAGCTGCGACAATCTTCATTTATTTCATGAATCTCTCTCATTTATATCGGTTTCCCGGCCATACCGGTGATTTTGGGCCAAATATTTATGTCTTTCATTGAATCGTTGATCATTTTCGTAGCATTGTGTCCGATAGTGGCCTTTCCTGTTGCAAAATGAACATCTTACCTTTGGGCAGTCTCTCCGCATGTGCCCTTCTTCATTACATGCCCAGAATATAATAACTGGCTTTTTGAATTGTTGATTTCGATTATAGGAGTTGTTTTGACTCGTTGGTCGCCTATTTTCCTTTTGGGTGTTTATTTTTTGGTCTGGTTGATAATATTGAGATATATGTGGTCTCTTATGGTAATCTACAGTCTTCCAGTTGTCTTGATGATTGATATTTCTGGTCTTTTGTGCATTGAAAGCTACAAATGGAAGTGTTTCTTCTATTTTCTTTAATTCTTCCATTTTGCCAACGATTTCCTTGATATCAGGTAGCTTCGGGATTCCCTCGAAGAATAATCTCTTTTTTCACGTCGTAGTTGTCAACCATATTTAAATAAACCAGAGTTGAGAGCTCCACTTTATATTTTTGGAAGTCAATTGGTCGATCAATTCATCAGCAATTTTGAACATCTTCTCTGGATCTTCAGTACCAATTTTAAGATTAATAATTTCAGACATTCTTTTTGGAAAAGGCTGCTCTGAGGTTGTTGACATAGGTTTTACCTGTGGCCGCTTCATATTTTTTGATTGCTTCAGTCGTTAAAAATTACGTTACCATAAGAATCTTCCTTGTTTCAGCAATCTCCATAAATTGGGAATATCGATCGAAATCTTTAATAAATGTTTCCAGACGAGAATTATCCCCATCGAAAATATCGGATCCTTTAATTGTCAGGTTCATTGTAGGAGTGGTCGCCATGTTAATTACTATGCACGTTTCGGTCTGTTTATCAAGAAAACAAGACTCTTTTTTTGAAAACATTTATTCAAGAACAAGAATATACAATCACGCTTAATTTAAATATTCGCCGAAAATCTGAATATTAACACAAATATATTTATTTGTCATATATTCATTTTATCATTTAATAATTCAAATTAAGATCGTGTTAATAATTACATTGAACGGGAGAGAACAATATACTCAACAAATTTCAATCAACACACATTAATTATCATACAAACCCCTCACGAGTAGAATTGAGGGCTTTGACAAAGAAAACTCAAATTTATCAGTTCCCTACGTTTCATTGTTTAATTTTTAACTTTCTTAAGAGTTAAATAATCTAATGAGCTATGATGCCATATTCTGCGGAACATATTTTGTTTAGAGACATTATAAGAAAATATACCAATATTTCATACCAAAGGTTTACTTTTTCTAAAATAAAAGCTCACAACATTCTATCTATTGGTTAATTATCTCAAAAAGTATTTATCATAGAGCAATAAAATTTACATGAAGCTTAAGAATATGACAAGGATGTTACCAAAATTTTCGGTAGAAATAAACATGGTAGAAGAAACTTTATCTCTAAAAATGTAGTTTTTTAAAATGGAACTGTTCTAATTTATTTAATTTTTAGATAGTACTTAATAAATGCTGTTTAGAAATATCCTATTTTATAAAGGGTGATCCAAAAGTATGGGGACGGTTAACTATTACAAAAACTTAAGTTCCTAGAAAAAAACTTTTATACAAAAGTTGTATGAAATTAAATGTTATTTTACACCAAGGTATATTTCCTTATACATTGTGTACCAAAAGCAAATAACATTTTTTGAATCGGAATGTCCTTTTTGCATTTTCCGAAAATTGACTTCAATTTAAAAACTTTTTCCTCTATCGACCATATGTCTATGTTCAATTGTTGTTGAACTAAAGATAGTTGAATATCATAAAGTGTGTCATAAATTAAAAAAGTAATGTAAGAATTTTGATTAGCCAACTCACTGTGCAGAACGTTAATGATAGAGCAAACTTATTTAAATTTCCTGTCTTAGTTTTCAAAGGTTATTTCACTATAAAACTAAAATTAAAAGCGAGGTAAGTAACGTGTAAAGGACTTAACTCAATTTTTAAAGTTTCTTGCACGGATATTATATTGTGATAAGAGAACACTAATTGTTTTGTATACCAGTTATTGGACATTTGTCTTGAATAATTACAAATAAGATATTATCTGAAGGTAAGTATTTATATTTCTTTAAAATAGACACTTTTCTTAATTTGTGGATAATCATAATTATTCTTTAGAATTTGCGATCATCCACGAAGTTAAACTATTTAGAGATTATTTTGTTTTCCAAATTAATGCAGTTTAAATTTATAAAACTGTCAACGAAAATTAATTCAATATTTTATTAAGATGTTTTTATATTTGAGTAAATTGTTTAAAGATGTGTGAGTGTAGATACGTCGTCATTTGCTATCTTTTAACAAAAAATTTTTACTCCTCGAGAATTAACAAACTACGGGAATCACGTAAAGAAAATTTCAGTTTTTAAAAGCAAACTGGATGTAAAACTGCGACGACTATTGAAAAAAATATGGGACACGATCCAGAACTCTTCCAAAGAATACTTTTATGCAGATAAGGATCTGGGAGGACTTTGGCTTGTTTACATGAGAGACAAATATGTAATTCAATTGATAATGCAAGCATTTAGAAACCTCACTTGTTCGAACTCGACATCTCAGGATTTAACACTAATTAATTTAATAAAAACTCTATATAAGTTCAACAAAATAGATAGAGACTGGACACTTTTTGATTGTCTAGAGTAGTTAAATTAAGGCGAAAGAAAGAACGGATACACATCGTACTGGACAAAAATTCATAACTCAATTAGATATCTCTATTCTATTTGGTTGCGAGCAAGATTCACCACGAACGAACTTGGAATCTGTTTAAAGATCAACACCAATACGGAGTCGGTGTTGATTTATATAATTCCCATACACTCAATCTTCTCCAAGTCTCATCTTTTGTATGCAAAACTAAAATTGACAAAGTTGATCAAACAAGCGATGGCTGGAATATCTGAAGTTGTGATTGCAAACAACAAAAATACTGCTAGTGTTATATACAGTAAAAACATTATAAAAGAAGAATGGCGATTAAAGAACACACAGTGTCCCAAATAATTACAAACCGAGAAAACCACTCAATAAAACACTCTGCTAAGAGTGCGGCAAAGGTGCAGAAACACCGATACATGTCTTGTGTCTCTGTAAAAGAAATAGTCCGATTATTATTGCTCGATATAATACGGTGATGCAGATTTTCGAGGAAACAATATCATCGGCAAAATCAATCTTACAAATAAGTAAAGATTGTGAGTGCACTTGGTCTGACTCGAAAAGCAGAGTTGACTTACAAATATTCAATAAAGGTACAAAAGAACTCTGGCTGATCGATGTCAACACGCTTAAATCTCTTAAGAAAGCAAAAAAAGACAATGAGGCGAAACATAAAAAGCTGAAAGAGGAGGCTTAAAACACCACAAAGGATGGACAGTTCGACTTGGCACCATTGTGGTAGGTTGCTTGGGTTCCTGGTCGAGTAAAAACGAAGCAATACTCAATACATTAAAGCTTTCAGAGACGACAACAAAAATCTGAGACGCATATGTATTGTCTCCAATGTCAAGTATTGTACTCTGATATGGAGCAAACACAACACTGGCCATTGGAACTCCATCATGTTAGATACTGTGAATATTGCTCCCGCTACGGTTGCGGCAGATACGCCAGTAATGGAGTAGAGAGAAAATGCGCGTAATGTATTCCAAAGGAACTACTGTAGTTCGGAGAGTTCGCCTATTATCCGAGGATAATGATAGGTATTCTGAACAGGAATGTGGTTTTTTAAATGAAATTGATAATAAAATACTTTAATCAAACTCCTATAATTTTAGTAATTTTATGTATAAAAATATTACCCCTTGTCCCCAAAATATTACCCATTACCCCAAAAAATATTGTCCCCAGGATCCGCTCTTGACTCGCGCAATTTCATGTTAATGAAAAAATTTTTTATGCTATTTAAGATCAAGCAGAATATATTATATCGATATATCAAAACAATTATAATATAGGATAAAATTTAAGGTCCTTAGAATGTGACGATAACGCCAGCACCTACAATACTTAGGTTATATGTCGCAATTGCCATGTTACTTTATTAGCGATAATTCGACTGTAACGATACTTATCAGCGTGAACATTAAAAAGAAGATTAATAAAATTGCAAGATAAATAGGAATATCGTTGATGTAAGTAAATGAGAATTTGGTGTAATATTTTTATACTTTTAAAATATAATTTCATAAAAATAATTCCTAAATCACTTTATAAAGTTAAAAACTCAAAAACAAAGGAAATACTTCATTAAAATTAGCCAATGAGAATTTAGAAAGCGCAACAAAGAGAACAAGTCAACCAATCGAAAATCATCTGCACAAATGTATGCACAAAATACGTTCAACAGGTTTGGTAATAACCGACTTTTATTTTTATCCTCATACGGAGGCCGCTGCATGATCGAAGCGTGACGGGTTCATTACCGGTGAATGGTTTCTCATGAATCACTGGGATTTAATTTCTATTTTATGCTTTTATTTTATTTAATTTTAATTTAATGGATTTCCGTAAAAATTTATATATTATTTTTTATCATATATATATATATATATATATATATATATTTGAGACTGTGTAGTGTTGCTCTTGCAATATTTATTACATTCATATAATTTTTATGAGATGATTGCACTAATTATAATTTTATAATTGTAAACATAAACCAAAAAATCTTTCATAAAATAAAATTATTTATACAGTTCTTAAGTTTACAAGATTTTGAGGGCATTTTTTAACATCTTGTATTTTGGGTCTTTTTTTATGTTAATTCTTGGTTATTAAAAAGGTGTCCTCGAATTTTTTTTTATAAAAAAATTGTTAATCTTTAATCATATAAAAGAAGATTTATGTAAATATAATGAATTTCTTCAAATAATTTGAAATATAACCGAATATCGTGTTTTTGATGAACGAGGTGGCCGATCGAGCGCGCTCGAGTAGAGATCGAGTCCGTTCTGGAGATAATGGAGTCCGATCGGCACCGGCGTATTCTGTTTTAGTCCGTAGGGATTCATCATCATATAGTTCTCGAGATATTTGTTGCTTTGGTTGGTCGGTAAATTCAAATCCAATGTGAGATTTGTGTGTTGGTGATTTTGTTGGAGATTTTCGTTGGATTTGAGATTTCTTTCTTATTTCCAATCTTATCCGTTATAACATTAATATTGCTTCCTACGTTGCCAGCCATAGGTTTACGTTGCAATTTATTTCATTTATATATTATTTGGTTGATAAATGATTGATAATAATTATAATAAATAATTGCATAAAAATATGCGGTAAATAATTACTGTATTTATTTTTATTGTAATTAGTTTGTCAATCATTTTAAACAAACTATTTTTTTAAACTTACAATTATAAATAACACTAAAATAACAAAAAAATAATACATACAAATTTTTTATATTTTGTTTACATATTTTTTTAATTATAAAATACATTATATTTATATAAAAATAGTTTTAATTAAAAATAAACCTAATTGCACTTTCTAATTGGAACTTTCTAAAAGCACACAACACCGATTATTTATATTTTTATTGCTTTGAGGTACTAACTAGACGCTTGAGAGTATCTATAATATTTATAAAATAAAAAGGAGAAAAATAGAGAAAAGAAGTCTTGAAATTAGTAAAGACAAGTTTAATAATATTGGATTGATAATAAAGTTCTTGCGCTTCTTGTGAATGCTAGTTATTGAACCTTTTTTTTATTATCTCCCTAGATTTAAAGTTAAAATCTAATTAAACATATTTGATACGATTCAAGAGTTGCAATGCTTTAACTTTAACAAACATCCAGTCATATGAACGGTATGACATCATCCAAACATATCCGGTTAATTAAAATTGATTCGATTTCCCATTATTATATAATGCTGAATCCTCCAATATCACGGGTGGGTTAATTCTACCACCGAATCGGCTCCCACCCCCCTCCCCACGCCCCTTGATTTACGATTGTTCGAGTATTATGTAACACTAAAATCTGTCAATAGAAAAACACTTTCCCACAGTAAATTTGTTCTGTGAACATTGCAATAATATTTTATGATGCGAGATTATAATGATAATTTTAATAATTATTATTATTAAATCGAAATTTACGATGGAAATCAGAAGATTTTCGATATTTCAGCTCAAAGAAAATCAAGTTTGTTCAACTTTTTGTGGGTATAACATTTATGGAAGACAGGAAATATAATTACAGGATCTATTGAGGATTAAAATGTCGTATTTTTTATGTTTCATTTATGTTCACTTTAATTCTGTGAATAAAAAAGACGATCATAAAAATTAATTTAAAGGTGATGTACTTGATTCAGAATTTTAGTTAAGATGGAAAAATGTACGATAAAATGTTTGGAGGAAAACGACAGGAAGCTGAAATTGAAGGGATACCTGTTCTTTTTTTATTGTTTTTTAATATCAAATAATAAAAAGCTTCATTCTACAGCATCCAGTAAACGCCAGAGAAGAGTGGAGGAAACTAACTTTCATTTGGTTTGGTTAATCATACATTCTTCGTCCATGTTCCTTTAACGTTTCAAAAGAAACCTCATTTAACTTATGTAAAAACAAAAATATAAAACTGATTTAAACAAAGAACCTTCACATCTCTTAATATTTACAATTGTATGAGAAGCTCAATCTCATCCTTCTCCCAAAATCTAACAGATATCGCCGAATAGTATAACAAACCGAAATACTATCCTCAAATTTAATATATTTTAGAGAAAATATTTTAATAATATTAGGTTGTCCTAAAAGATCCCGGTTAAGAATGAAAAATACAATTTTTTATGCAAGAATTTATTTTAAATAAATGGCAATTAATCTTCACTATTTTTGCCAACTTTCTGGTCAAAGTACCCATTCCGGCTGCTTCGAATTGAAGAACTCTTGACATGCTTGTTCAGCTCCCTCGAAGGATTCGAATCGGCGGCCTTTCAAGAAGTGTTGCATGGATCGAAAGAGGCCATAGTCGGATGGAGCGCAATCAGGGCTGTAAGCAGGATACGGCAGGATTTCGACTCCTTCCAATTCTTGAAACCTGCCCGTGGTCTTCTTGGCGGTATGTGGCTTGGCATTTTCTTGCTGAAGCAGTGCAAGTTTTCGGTTGATTAAGGCAGCGTACTTTTTCTTGAGCTTCTCGTAGACACGGTCCAGCTGTTGACAATAGAGCTCTGCATTAATGGCCTGGCCGTTCTGAACCAACTCAAAGTGCACGTCTCCCTCAAAGTTCTACCAGATGCATAACATGATTTTCAAGCCAAATCTATCTTGTTTTGGAACTGACAGCGTTGCTTGACCCGGTGGAACCCATCGCTTGTCTCGGTTGTGGTTAACAAAGTAGACCCACTTCTCGTCTGACTTCACAATTCGTTTCAAAAAGCGGTAGTCTCGTGGATTCTGTGGCAGTTGTCGGCGAATTTGGACTCTTTTATCGGCATGTGCTTTGGTGAGTTCGTATGGATCTTGACGCGGTTTCTTGTGCATAAAGTCGAGCTGCTTCAAATGCCAATGTATTATTGACTTGCCAACTCCAAGCTTAAATGCCAAATCGTGAGTGCTTGACGAAGGCTTCATGTCCAACTCTGCTTGCTAATTAAAGTTATCCAATTTTCTTGGTCGTCCAGAACGAGAACTGTTATTCAAGTCAAAACTACCTTTAATGAAATGCTTGAACCAATCATTTGCCGTACTTGTTCCAACCGTTTGTGTATCTTCAACTTTGCAAATTGCCTTAGCAGCATCTTTTGTTGTCAAGCCTTTCTTCTAATAGTGACGCAGCAACACACGGATTTCAAGCTTTGTAATCTCGAAGTCCATATAATGATATAAATAAATCGATATATATCAATATCAAATAAATAATACCAAAATGAAATTTGAAAAAAATTGTATTTTAATTATTGACCGGGAAATTTTTATGGCAACCTTATATTACGACCCAAATTTTATCATTATTTAAAATTTTGTAAATTATTTAAAATTATAAATATAATATGTATTAAAATATTTTATAAATCATTTTTAAATTAATAAATATTCGATTTTAAAAATGTTTTTATCCAAACGATAGTTTACAATAGCATTCAAAAAAGAAATTATAGAGTTTATGTTGTGAGGCAAAACGTGCAAAGCTGCAAAACGAGAAAATATGATCAATTTATGTTGTAACAGCGGTTTAGAAACAAAGACAAACATACTATTTAAAAACTGTCAATGAAAATAGAGTTGGCAGTGGGAGTGAAAACCAGTTTAGGAAATATAGAACAAATTATTTGCAATGATCTAATAAATATGAGAATACAAAAAAGGAAAGTTAGTCGAAAGTATATTTCTGGTGCGGCAGTAACATTGAGTAAAGTGTTTAATTTTTAATTAAAGATTTGTGGAAATTGGATAACAGAGATTATGAAGAGAAATGATTTAGGCTTAAATGAACTATCAATTTAATAAAATTATCAAACTCTGACATACTTTTACGGATTGTTAATTATATGAAATATTTTAAAAAATCGTCTTCCTTATTTAAATATTGAAAAGTCTTTATTCTATATTTTTGCGGATGCCAGAATAAATACTGTGGATTTACTCGGAGTACGCCATGGGGTAATGCAATCAACTGGTTTTAGATTTAATCGCATTTCTATTTAGGCAGATGGTAGGAAGTGAATGTCTTTGGAAATCTATAAGGGATAGGATGAAAGTCCTATTCGTTAACTAAATCGTGTCTTTTGCACTACTCAATCAAAATCCTGGGCAAACCAAGAATTGATTATAAAATTAATCAACCATGTGTTTCCTTTGATTGATGTAAGCAATGATAAGTGTTTTGTTTAGGTATTGGGTCGAGTTCAGTTAGGTCAACAAGTAAAAGAACATTATGTTAAGAGAAATTTTGAGATAATAATTATTCCAGGGGCATTAATACCTTATCTACAAGAATGAAATAGGAATCTTTCATTCCTTGAAAGTATTGATATTTTTTCGTATTAGTGAAATTCTGTTTTTTATTGCAAAAATGATAATCCAAGACTACCATCGAAGGAATTAGTTTATTCATGGGTCGGAGAATATTCGAATGAATTAAAAACTGCAACCATAAAAAATAATAATATCATCATGGTTTATTTCGATCCATGATGATTGGCATGTAATGAATCATGATATGTATGGTTGAAAGTTTTGCTAGGTGTTGTGTACCACAACAATTATGTTTATTTTGTAAAAAGTAAAGTTTTTATTTTTTCAGTAAAAAAAAGGAATTATTTGTTGGGTGGAAAATTAATTTATTTATGTAAAAAAATGTTCAGATGCGGATTTAACAAAGATTTTTATTTTTCTCTGGATTAATAATGAATTAATGTCTAATGAATTAATAATTTCTGGTTTTTAAAAAAGCATTTTGTTTTAATCGTTAATTATACTTTCGATTTCTAAATAAAAATATTTTGGAGAAACTCGGTTTTTGTTTTTGATGGCTATGATGGAGGTTAATTGTCGAAAAATAGTAATTTTTGTTTCTTTTGTGGCCTTTTTGGTGGCCGTTGTACTTGCAGCGGTTTTCGTTTCTTTTTTAGTTGCACGAATTTGTCGGTCCGGCATCGTTCTGGATAAAATGATGCTCGCCGAAACAGCGGATTTGCCGCAATGCACAGTTTTCGACACCAGACTAATTTCTGTTCGGTTTCCTGGAGCACGTAGTCAAAGTCTGACGCTTCAGTCGACCCCCGAACCATCACACTAGGGTTGGGCTGCTTCAAACCAAAGTGAAAAATTCCCCTACGAATATGTTTCCTGAGAAAATGTAGATGATCAGGATGTGTTTCATTTAGATGTCTTTAATGAATAATGTATTATTTATCTTGTAAATTCAAGGTTTGTTAATGAGAATTGAAAGCACTAAATAGTATCACGACGTAAATAGTATCACCAAATTTAAACATTTTTGTGATATTATTTAAATAGTATCAGTGATACTATTTGGCGATATCCATTAGTATCTTCTTTTTACAAAAATAGTGAAATATTCAAAAAATATAATTTTGGTTACTCTAGAGCAGTTGTACTCTATCGATGTCCTCAAGCTTTTTGAAAGTGTTCACAGATGTTGTTCAAACTCCATTCAATTCTATTGAGATATATTGAATTATATAAGGTATGTAAAAGATGTTTCAGGTGTATTTAGAAAAAAAACCCTTTTCAAATATAAGCGGTTGCAAATATCTACTTCTTGTGATTGAAAATATTTGAGACAAATTTGAGATTTTTTTTAATTCTAAATTGTAAGACTCATTTGGTAATAAATAAACATTTATACATTTCAACTATCTGCCAAGTTTATTAGACGGGTTCATATGACAGAAGTATAATGAAGAAATTGTGTAATAAATGGAATATATCATAAAAGGAGGAAAAAATATAGGAATTCGAAAAGACTGTTCAACGGCAACGACGAATAACAAAAACTACATTCAAAAAATTAAAGAAATAGGATTCGTGAATGATGTAAATAAGAGAATTTGTCATGATGACGGTAAAATAAGTTTATACTTACCTAAAAGATGATGTCGATATTGTCAATATAAAATGATAATAATAGACAGGGTTTTTTAAGGCCATTTTGGGTGTGCAATGTACACCCAACTTTTGTAGATATACACCCAAAATTTGGCTATTTATAGGTAAAGCATGGGTTCATTAAAAATACACACACTGCAATTCCAGTCACTCACTCTCCCTCTCTCACATACGCGCTCCTACACAAGGTCATTTATAATTGTATACTTATTTAATAAGTATATGATATTCTTTTGTTCTTCTTCCTTTAAATCCATTGCATGTGTGATGTAACAATATTTGAGTAAAAATAAATATGTTATACTATACACACACATTTTCTTAGGTTACACCCAGCTGGAAACCTTAAAAACCCCTGATAATAAACATTATGGAAAGTTGTGTAAGTTGTCAAAAAAGACATTAACAACAAAAGCGAAAGAAATTCATGAAGCAATTTGCTAATGAACAATAGACTAAATCGAAACATAATCCAGTTTAAGATATTTATTTTACGTAGAACAAACTTCCTTATAAGATTAAAATTTAAAAAAAAATATTCTCGTTGTATTGTAATAGTTTTTTAATATTCGGAATCATACGGAGTATGGAATCGTCAAAACAAAACCAATATTTTCGTCATTATCATCATATGATTTATGATTTTTACTTTGGAAGAGGACGATCCAGTCTAATGATCCGAAACTCAGTGTACAAACACCATCTTTTTCAACTTCATTGAAAGTATTTATATGATGTAGTTATCAACTATTGATTATATCAAAATCGCTTTTGTATATGAATTCTCGTAAATCAATATTTGTTTTCTGAACAGAGACTTTATTTGACTTTCAAAAATAACTTGTCATAATTTTGTTAATATTTAAATAAAATATTAAATATCTTTAATTGAAACTAAAGTTATTTTTTCTAATTATTTAAAATCAAAGTAACATAAAATGTTGAAAATAAAGAGCTAAAATAAATATCTAAAATATAAAACATCAGATAAAGATACAAAATACAAAGAAACATTAAGATTGTAATATTTATTATATTTTTTACTTATTTTAATAAAAATGTTTTTAACGACAAACTGATAATTTCCTTTCAATAACATCTCCGACCAACATTTACCTCAGCACAAATGAACCACTTAAAGAACCGCAGAATCCACTTCTTTTATCAGAATAGGGATAATAAACATCAATAAACAATCATAAAAAACCTATAAACGTTTATTAGGTTATCGTTTTTAGGAAATATTTGTACATAATTCTTCAAGAACACTTGTGCTTCATTTTCTTTTCCCAGGGATGATTAAAAAGGAATAAACATTCATGATCACAGAAATTTGTGTCTTCACAAAATAAGATCTTTCAGAAGCACAAAAACCAATAAAGTAACTATTAAGAGTTAAACTTTTGTATTATGATCATTATAATCTCATATCTTTAGTATGCCCTAAAATAAAGACACCGTCTTCAATCTTTTTGATTAAGCTCTTTTCAGCCAGGAGAGCAAGCCAGTGTCAGATGGTAATTATGAAAAAAACAGTTTGATGAAAAATAAGTCTAAAAAGTTTTCAATTACAAAAATTTTAATAAAATGCAGTTAAAGCCACAACACCATCATGAACATTTTAACCCTATAGCTACTGCATTGTAAACTACTGAACACAATGTCAATCCAACAATAGTCTTTTTTCCACAAAATTCATCACCCTTATTAAGAACACTAATTTGACTTTTCATATTTGTATCTAAACAACAATTTGGATGGCCTTAAGACAATCTTTGTCAAAGCTTTCGCACGATTGCATTCTACACTACATTGATTAATGAATTAATTCTTATTATTTTTTAGCAAATGGGGAAATAAATATTTTAATAAAATATTTACTCAAAACTTATTGGATAATAATTAAAATGATTATTAATTATTTAAAAAATATTAATTTGATTTATTTATTAAAAATTGTAAAAACTAATGAACTTATTTAAAATTCTAAAATTATTTGAAATTAAAAATAAATTTAAACATAATAAATATTTAGATAATAAGAATTAAAATATTAATCATCCATCTGGGTAGGAGAGACACATTTCCAAATCAACATACAACATTCAAACACAAAACATCAAACATTCAAAATATTCTTCACAACCCTAAAGCAACTACTGCCATCTACCATGAGGTAGTTGTAGTAGCCATCTACCAAGGTTGAGTTAAAAGACTGATTCTAAAATGTACAATCAAAATATAAGTTATGGTTGTGATCTATAAAGTTTAAGTGATTATTACTTATAAGTACCGTCAATAGATAAAGGGTTAATACTACTAGTAATTGATTCATCTATTTGTTCGTATGGTACAAACAAAATATTCAATAACTAAGAATAGGAAGAAGATTTGAAGAAAGACGAAGAAAAGAAAGATTAAATAATAAGTGACAATTGAATGAATATGACTATTTGGTTTTTGAAACCAATTTATGCACGACTTGAAAGACAATATTCAAAAATGGAAAATTACTAAAGATAAATGTATTGATCTAAAGTCATTCGTTCAGTAATACATCACGAAAAGATCTTTATTCATCCATCTGTAAGCAGAAAGCGGTTCTCATTTGACTGAGCTTTACGAAGTTTTAAAGTAAATAAATAATCAAGATCAGACTATTTGATTATTATTTCGCATAGACGACACTATCGTCTGTTTGAAGTGTCGAGAAGTAAATTCCTATACCATCTCATGCTTGAATCCTCATTTGCAGTGCGTGTCCCCAGAAAAGAAATAAATATAATTATTTCAAAATCAAAACAAATAATAAACATTACATTTCTTGGATGCGAAAGACAAATTGTTTTGTGTTTAGTTTGCAACGAAAGTTTTGTCGTGAATTCATATTTTATTAAAAGAAAAAAATTTAAAATGACAATGAGTCGTTTTCATAAAGTAATCGCCATTACTTTCGATTATTCATCTCAACGACGGTAAAACTTTGGCATTTCTGTCGAAAAAAGAGTCTGTTCCACGTGTTTAGCTTCAATGAAGCAGCGTCCGTGAGGGAAATGTTCCAGTAACAGGAAAGGATGATAAGCGGATGCGGTAACGTCTGGGCTATATGGTGGGTGCTTAAAAAACACCCAGTTCCGTCACCTTTTTTTGATGTGGATCACTTCGAGGTGTCCGTTTTCTAAGTTCTTGAGTTGTTTTTTTGCGTTTCCAATTATGGTAGACAACCCAATTCTCATCACACGTAAAAATCCGTTGCAATTCAGAACGGCTGAATATGAGCAATAACCAAGAACAGTCGTTCATTCACCAATTTTTCTCATATCGTTGAGTTCGTCTGGGACTTCTTGACCACGTATATTTTTTTTTGTTCTTTTTCTGAAGGTTCCGAGTAATGGCTGTAATGGAAGTTTGGAGTTGTTTGGATCAGATCTGATTCAATGGAACGGCGTATTGCTCGTATATCAATGGTTGTTGGGTGTCATGAGCGCTTTTTGTCTTTAGGAGGCATATTATGGAGCGGAATTTCGCATACCATCAGAGACATGTTCTTTCAGTGGTGAATCATGGCAGTTGCTAGTGCAAATTTTTTTAGACGCTTTTACTGCTTTACGATCAAGTTTGAATTCTTGGAAAATCAAGTTACGGATTTCTTCACGTTTTTTTGACATTTTAATATGTTCTTAAGATGCTTGTAAGAATAAATAAAATATTAAATCCTTATAAGGCAAAATTAAATTTTAAAAGTTATTTAAAGTTTTTTTAAATTACTGACAAAACTTTCGTTCGAAGCTAATAGTTATTGTAACTTCTCCAGGCTAATGAGGATGAAAATTTTCATCTCATGGATCCTTATTGTCATTTGTTCAGAAGGTGTTCCAAACCTATTTAGGTACGTCCATGTGCATCATTACCAACATCATCATTATATTTTTTAAGAAAGCAATTTTAGCTTGAACAATTTTAATTCCCGACACTTTGTCTTACTTCTTTTTTTTGTTTTTTGAGGAACCTCCTTATTTTAAATTACTTTGATATTTTTGTAAAATAATTTTGTAAAAGCTTTGTATAAAATAATTATTGAACATAATTGAAGTGTCATACTCTCTCATCAATAAAAATAATTTAATTTTCAGAATATGTGTTCATTTTAATTGTAATTTCCAAAAATTTAAGTTTTAATAGAAGATGTAATTAATTTATAAACAATTTTTGAAGATATGATCGGATGGTCCAGTTTTCTTTCTAAATTAATAATTGATTTTAAGAATTGAAACGGTTTTTAATTTTTCCATTTTGAATGTTTATTAAGAGGTTGTAGCGTCTTATCATAAATTGATTAGCAGAACTTCTACACTTATTGTGGATCAAAACCTTCTGTAAAACAAAAAACTGATTATTTAAAATATTCTTACAATGTATCCAAAATCTTACACAATCGAGTAGATTGTGAATACTCACTAAACCGTCGTTGGGAAATGACGATTTGTCCCTCCAATGTGATCCTCACATCCTATAAAGGTATTAAGCCCGAGGCATTTTAGGAGGCCTGAGACGCTTATGGCTTCAAAAGGCATTCCCCCAACTGGGGATTGACATGTTTAAGCTCCACCGGCGAGCCGGCTTCACAACACCCCTCACCAAGTTTAGAAATCTTGGATCATTGTGATGCAACTACTCTCCACAGCCATGACACTCAATTTAGGTAAGCTACAGCCTTGTAAGTGGATTGCAAGCCCACTGGTACTACAATATTCTGTCGGCACAGATATCGGTTAGCTTTCCGACATTTAGCTTAGAGACGGAATCGTATCTAATCTAGTTTCCCAGAGATACTACGTAGAAGTGTGTCTGCCCGGCTCGCACAGGAATCCCTGGTCCCTCCAATATACGAGTTTTAAAACCGTTACAATTAAATTTATAAGCTTGCAATCCACAAATAGTTTTCAATTTATTTCAGAGCAAGCTTTGAACTTAGGATATCCTTGAAATCACTTTGATACTATTTATATTCTTGCGAATACTCTTCTTAAATGCTTTAAATCCTTCAGAATCTGGTATTTTGATTATTGTTTTGTAGTATTCTATATTTTCTTTCTTTAATCCTTTTTTAAACTGTGTTTGTGTACATAATTTGCCCAATATAACCATAACATTGTGATCTATCTGTTTATTTGTGTACATTTATTACTTAACAAAAATATATATGTATCTGTAATAGTATAAAAAGTTATAGTATATACATGTATGACTCTGTAACTTTGAAACTATTTATTTTTGTGTTAAAAGTAATTTATTTTAAAAATAAATATAAAAGAAAATAAATCATATCCCTATTTTTTCTGACAACGAGACCACCCAAGATA
>MQRK01214916.1:0-15530 GCA_001938485.1 Girardia tigrina
TGCAAGCAACAGCAAGAACCTCGTAATGATCAAGGTTCATTTGGTTGCTATTCTCCATGTTCTTCTTCGTGTCATATGGACACTTGACATCTATCAGGTATAAGATCTTCGATCCTGGGGCGTATACCTGAAGATCAACCCGGAGTGTAGATGGAGCATATCTACACTCAACATTTAGGTCGACCCTGCAGTCTAAATATTGAGTTATTTGCTCCCCTATACAATAAAGAACCGAGTTGTGCCTATAGTTCCAGAACCCTTCACTGAACATACATCCTGTAAGTACATGGGCCAAGGTTTCTTTATTATGGGGGCACCTACGACAGTGTCCCCTGTTCTTAGTAATACCCGGTCGGTAGTTAACAGGCACTGTGTAAGTCATTGCCTTGTGGTAAAAGTACCACTCGCTATAATTCAACTTTCCTCCATAAACAGCGCTGTGGAAGGGGATTGTGGATTGCAAGCTTCTTGCAATCCGTCCAGCGCTGCTTTGTACGTTCCATTTGTGTGTCCAAGATTTCTCCACCAATCTTCTTAATGTCTTGGACACACTGGACTTTAGGAGGGGGGTGAGAAGCATATTTTCACTTGTTTCGTCCCTAAGTACCTCAAACTCGCCATTTGGCAGTCTTCTCTCCCACACCAATGACTGGTGGAGATGTAGACAAATACCCCGTTCATTCTGAACCAGACTTACTGAAATTAAAAAACTTAAAATGAAATTAATTGGCTAATAATGAATTTTTAAATAATTGATTTAAAAGAAATAAAATAAGAAACTTTGTTGCCAGAGTTGTAAAGTAAAAAAACAGATAATTTTAAATTTTAAAGTCAGTTTGAAATTCTGCAAATTAAAGATTTAACAAATACTTAATTCTAAACACTTTTCGTAAATAGAAATAAATATTAGGACTTTTATCATTAATGTATCGTAATAATAATAAAAATTTGAATATTGTAAATTATTTTGTTGTATTTAAATTGTATTTAAAATTTGTATGGTGTTTAAATAATTGTAAAAATGCTTTTAAACTGAAATATTGATAATAAATAAAACGTTAAAATCTTCATTACAATGTTTCACAAAAAAAATTTTCAATTTTAAAATAACTTATCAATTTATTTATATTTATAATTTCATATTTTTATATAAAAAATCTGGTCAAAAAGAAAACGAAGAAAAGTTCCTCGACAAACAATTTTTATTAAAAAAAATTGTTAACTAAAAAATTGTTTGAATAATTGTTAATTATGTTAAAATAAAATTTTGGTGTTATGAGTCTTAATCTCGATCAAGAACCCAACAAGCTTCTAAGGCTAAAAGATGAAACTAAGTAATTAAACAAATGAGGAAAAGGTGGAAATTAGATTTATCATGAATAAAAATATAAATTTTAGTATTCTTTTATTACATATTTTTTCTCTTTAAAATTATCACAAATAAAAGAAACTACTCACAGTATTTATATTTATTTAAATAACATGAAAGATTTTTTACGCGTATTGGTTAAAGTTAATGAGCGTTTTTACTTCTATTTGGATCTGATCAGAAACGTTTCCATTTAATGTCTTGAAGACCTCAGAAAGAGTGGAAGTACTTCCATAAATAAGGCAAAATAAATACATCCAATGACATTACAATATTCATAAAACATATTTTCATAATTTATTATACAATTTACTATTCAATTAATAATGTAAAAATTATATTTTTGTGATTCATTGTTGCAAACTGAGAATTCTTTAGTGTCGAATACTTTGAGGCGCAGAAGTACTCATCTTCATATAGTCTGATTGAGGGGTCAAATAATGAGCTTTATCAGTTGTACTATTCTCTTCCTTTTTTATATCGTCAATACTCACATAATCGTCTTCATTTCTTGCATCAATTTCCGAATAACGGCGACTCGCTATTTTACTGTATGTAGGATCTGTTTCACTATCGCCTAAATCAGGCAATCCAACATTTCTGCGTCCCGATTTTAGCCTTTTTTGTACCGCAAAATATAAAAAACTGCTATTATCTGGAGATTTTTTACGATGTCTAACATATTTATTATAATTAAATATTTAATAATTAATTACATTAATTTTGTTGACCGCCACATTAATAAAACTGATATTAGCAATATAATGATAATAAGGAGCAATCCCGAAACAATTATTGCAATGGTGATTCTTTTAATCTAGAAATAAAAAAAATCAAAATAATTCAATATTATACACCAGAAGATAGAGAATTTCAAAATATTTAAAATATCAATCTATCAATATGATTATGAGAGACCCTCCTCTAAATATAGAAATTCAAACACTACATTTGACAATATTACTCAATTTCAAGTACAATTTAGTCAATGTAAGACATGAAATATAATGAATTAGTTTGACGACATTCATCTTAATACAAATAAAATTATTAATTTTTTTCTAATTCTATATAATCTCAATAAATATTCATAAAAAGGATCAGTTATAAAACATAATCTTTGTTGGAGTCACCTGTTTTTTGAACAACAATACTCATATCTCATAATTTTTCTTTAAAAATTTAGGCATACTTCAGTTCACATTAAATAGTTTCCAATAAAATCTTATTAATCAATATATATATACGAGGGGCGTTCCGAAAGTAAGTGGAAATACTTATATGCGGGTGTGCGCGTGTGTGTGCATCTTACAGAGGGACAGATGGCGTGGTGGCGTGATGTACTTACCAGCTAATAGAAATCGAGCAAAAGTGGCATTGGTCCATGCAACATGTGAGCAACATAGAGGAAACTATCATAGGCAATGTTTTCATTTTTGTTTAACACATGGAAGTCGCAGTACGTTCTCAGTGTGCCATCATCTTTTTCCTTTGGAAAGAGGATACTCCAGTGTCTGACATTGTGCGCTGCTTATCAAATGTGTTACAAGGAAGAGCCCTACAAAAGTCTGCCGTCTACAATTGGGTGCATCAATTCGAAAATGGACGTGAATCCTTGGACGACAAGGACAGGAGTGGACGTCCAGCAACGACGAGCACGGTATAAAATGTGGAAAAAGTGTCAGAGACCATCAATGCAAATCGCTGCCTTACCATTCGCGAGTTGGCGGAGATGACAGGCCTATCTGAATGACATTGTATTCCTTCAATAAATGCTTTCTTGTAGTGTCGTCTCCCTTTTTTCCACTTACTTTCGGAACGCCCCTCGTATATACCGTGCGATTCATAAGTCGTCTCAAGATATGGAACTATACTGCGATGTAATGTAAAACTTTTTGAATATGATATAAATGTATTACGACATGGTGTTTTACGCAGTACAACTTGAAGACATGAAAAGAAAAAGGTTTTACAATAATTGTTCAAAATGTTTACCATTTTTCTGCAAACACAGATTGCATCGCTCCACAAAATTCGTGTAGCATTTTCGAATGATGCGGTGATCGATGTCTGACTCGACCTTTTCTCTTATAAAGCAAAGAAAAGCTATGGTTTTCTGCAGACTTTCATATTCAATTATATTCTCCAATCCCAATATGTTGATTGATAAATTGTTGTGACTTCCAAATTTAGTGACTTCATCCAAGCTCGGTGGGAATTTTATGCAGTTGAAGTTATATTTGTGCTGCAGATTGTCGTATTTAGATATTCGTGATGCATGATATTGATGCTCAACAAATTTTGACAATATAATTGAAGCACATCTTGTCATTATTTTTTACATTAACGCATGCTACTTTCTTGAATATCCATTTAGGAAGTGGTATATAGGAGCTGCCTCTTATTGGGGAGTATTTATGAACATAAATTATCAATTGGTTAAAGAATGCAAGAGTCCATCCACTCTTCTTTTCCGTGATCCCATCAGCTTCCATTATTATCTTGGCATATTCTTCATTGAGTCAGTTTATAATATCATCGGATTCTAACATTGGCCTATTTTTGGTCTTGAATGCTCTATGTGACAGTTCATCATCAACATTGGTGAATGTTGCCTCCAATTTAAGGTTGACTTTGATAGCCTTGAAATCAAGCATGTTGTCCTGTAAAATCTCCATGGTTTCCTTCTTCAAATATTCCAGAAACTTATGGAGACTTGTAACCTGGCTGTCTAGGTTAGCCTGGGGAGCCTTGATAACATATTGACGTACCTTCTTATTCAATGATGCTTTATGAATTGGTCTTTGTCTTGAACTTTTTGATGGAACATATATGATGTTTGTATCATTTGCACGTTTTGATGGAATATTTACAGCCTTGGCAGCATTTGAAAGGTATCTCCATTGGAAAATTTGTAACATTTACATATTTTAAGGAAAATTTTGTCGCATTTGAAAGATTTTTCTCTATTGGAACATTTGAAACATTTGGTGCTGCGAGAACCAGATACACCGATGATGTTAATATAGTCTTCTTGGACTTCACTGAAAAGGCACTCAGGTGGTCCTTGTGACATTCATAAAATTGATTATAGTCGCCACTACTTGCATTTCGACATACTGGACAAATGTAAAACTCACATCTATTGAACACATATCCATAGTAACGCTGCATTGTATCATGAAAATTTTGAGGGTTGTGAACATTTGCCACACAGCATGAGTATAATGAACATTGCGGAATTTTTATTTGTATTTTCGCTTGAATTATCTTCGACATATTTTCTTTAAATATATTCTTTTTCGATTTAGTGAAAGGAACCAAATGTTGTGTATGGTCTTTGAAAAATTCTTCAAAACCAGTGCTGAACATGTTGGACATATAAAATATTCTTTTGAAGAAAAACTGTACTTGTAGTATTATAATAAACTAGAATTCTAAAAAAATAATTTATTTACGGAGCTGAAAAAACTCACCATTTTCTTAACAAGATTTCGAAATAATGACAAATGTCTGATTAGGAAATTGATATATTGATTAAAATTCAAATTTCGTTGACATGATGAGTGAAGAACAAATACTTGATGAATGCATAGCAAATGCATGTTGTTATGTTTGTTGTCTAGAAAGCCTATGCATGTTTTAAGTATATTATAGGTTTTATAGGTTATGTATCATGGTTACGGTAACCTAGATACTTTTGATAGTTGATGCCTTGGCTCAGGTACTTTAGATGATTATATATATATATATATATATATATATATATATATATATTATGTATAATGTCTACACACGTTTTAAGTATAATATGAATTTTATAAATTCAGTTTTGACATATTATATAATTGTCGATGAGGTGCATAAGACGATTCATGAGGTATTTTTTGATGGTAAATAAAATACATATAGCACATTGATTTCATATATATACGAAAAAATTGATATTTCAGTACTTTTTCGAAAATGTTGACATGGAATCTGAAGGTACGTATATAGGTTTCTAATCAAGTCATAAGCTGATTTTTGATATTCTGCTTCATTGTACCTCTAAAATCGATGTGCTTTTTGTGTAAATTTATACATTATGTTAAATATTTGAAAAAGTAATCAATATATAAAAATTCTAATTGCACATTAAGTTAGAGAATCATAATTTGCATCAAACATATGATATCAATTTTCGACACTAGTACTTTTAAAAAATTTTATGTATTGATTTTGCACTTTTGCACATGTGCAACTTTAAAAGCACTGTGCTAGTACAATAAAAATGTGAAGCACAATGTGCACTATCGATTAGCACTTAAAAATATCCATTAGCACATTTAGGAACCGTGCAGTGATCGATTAGCACTTTTTTTCGGTTGCTATGGAAATGGTTACCGTTACCATGGTTTAAACCACCTTGATTTACTGTATCTGTTGCTAATGAAAACATACAATTTATAATTATTTCATTTTATAATATTAATTCCTATATATTATTATTTTGTTGAATTCCGTAGTTTTAAAAAAATATTATAAAACTACTACAAATTTATGGACTATTATTTTAGTTTTACTTTCTTAAAAATAATATTATAATTATATAATCTTCTAAACTTCTGTTTTAAATTATGTAATCTTTTTCTTGCTTTTTTTATATACTCTTTCTCATTCTTAATCGTTACAGAATTTTTTGTCTTATTTTTCTATATAAAAAAATTAAGTTGTAGTTTTATAAATTTATTTTTAATATTTGTTACAACAATTAAATATTCTTAAAAATATTCTTAGGATAAAATAATATTCTTTTAGAACAAAATGAATTCTATGGAATTTAGAATAAACTTTATTCTTCCTAGAACAATTAAGTATTCTTAAGGGAAATAGTAACCAATGAGAAGCGTTTCTGACTAGGTTAGGATGATCGCGACCGTGGACATGGTAACCGTCTGATTTTTGCACATTTTTATTGATTTTTTGCACATTTTGCACTATTGATTTGCACATTTGGAACCTGATTTTGATTGGCTTAACACATTTGCATTACTCGGAAACCGGGAACCAATCAGAAACGTTGCTGAGGTAATCGGAACCGTTTCTATGGTAACCGTGACCGTTGCTAAGGACATCGGAACCTTTGCCATGGTTACGGGTAACTCCCCCCCTCGAGGGTGGTCAATTATCAATTGATGTCGAATGCTTATTTCCCTCCTACTCTAAAATTATATTTAAGTTAAATGCTTTTTAAATGGTTTTAATTGGAAGAAAAATATCAGAATAATTTAAAATTAATAGAAATCGTTGTAATTTAACTAAAATACTTTTTAAAAATGATATAAAATAAAAAAATTAATTGCGTAGATTTTATAATGTATTTTAAAAAAAATTATCAAATATTAAAATGTTAATCTGTAATAATAATGTCATCAAAAAATATACAAAAATTTATTTCAAAACAAGAGTTTTTTTCTGCCCAGACGGGATTTGAACTGACAGCTACTTCATTGATTTCATCGTCTGTGTCTTCGAAAATTGGGCCTTCAGTCGCAGGAGCTCTGGGATTGTGTACTAGATCGTCACGGAATTTAGCCAAGTTGGAGGAGTCTCTTCCATCTTTGAATGAGATCCACTGACGCGCACTCCATCGGATATTGCTTCGGATGGTGGCGTGCGCAATGACTTTCTCTCTGTGGGGGATGAAGATCGCATTGAGAGCTTTGATGTTGTCCGGGATCCAGGTGCCTAAAGCTCCTACAATGAATGTAAACAATGACACTTTATGATCTCTGAATTTTTCCTGAATGGATTCTTTTAGATGGCGATAATGTTCCAGATTATCATTATTCGCACGTGCTAAGCTATCTTTTTCATCGAAGGGGCACTTTACGTCAATAAGAACAATTCACCTCTTTTCAGGGAAGTAGACTTGCAAGTCTACACGGAGTGCAGAGTGTACAAATCGACACCGGTGATTGATATCGAGTTCGGCATTGCAGTGTTCCCTAATTTTGGAGGCCAGAATGTCAACGACATTGTCATGACGAGCATTAGTGTATGACATTAGTGTCGGACAGCAGCAGAGAACATGCATAAGAGTTTCAGCATTCAGAGATGACTATTGTAAACAACAGATGTCGTGTAAGAAGAGAGAGATAGGGCAGACGCCGATCGGCCAGCGCTCTTCTGCTCAGTCAAGGAGTGGAGATAGTGGAGAGACAAACATTTCCTTAAGAACTCAGCAACCTTATCCTTTTCAGATGCTCAATACTGGTGGAGGAGATCCGATAATCAGTATTGTGGAGCCGAATGGTGATGCAAGTATAAGGAAAATTATCACCAAAGCGGATGGTAATGCCGAGCCTCTTAAGTGCAAAAATGGCGTGCTGGATTTTATTCCACCAATGATCACAATCAGAATTAGAAATCCCTCCATTAATCCATTGAAATATCAACCTTCTAGAATATTTTCAAGATGCATTTTCCAAAGTAACCCACACAGCATCATTAACAAAACTGTCAGAAGAATTGAGAAGGTAGAAGCTGTGAGTGACGGTTTAAAAACAGAGGTTAACCCAACACTATCATGATGTTTGTTGGTGTAAATATAGGAATTCGAGGCATACAATGGAAGATTCAGAAACTCCTTATGTTCTTTCGGGACAACAATTTCCCAACCAGTTTTCGAGGCTGTAATATCGGTTAAAGGAATATAGGCATTTCGGAAATAGAAAACCATTTTCGGGTGAACAAAAGTTTGGTAGGCATGGAGTTTCTGAGAGGGAGAAAGGACAGAGTTTTTAAGAAGAACAAGATCAGCAACAACAGCAGCAATCACTTGCTCAGGTGTATGACGGAGTAAGCGGGAGATAAAGTTACCCAAGTAAACATAACCTTCATCAGCTTTCAAGTGTGGAACTATTTGAGAGTCTAGAAGAAGAATGTTATTTTCATTGTATGGAAAATCCATATATGCACACTTGGATCTTCTAAATTCCATCCCTACAGCCTTAACGTACTTCGAAGCAGTACGCACAAGATAATTTAGAGCATATTTCTCATAGGCAAAGAGTACCAGATCATCAGCATACGCCATACAAGAAATGGTGGAATTTCCAATCTTAATGGGGTAACGGCGATTGAGCGATTCAAGTTGGTTGAGGATCGGATCAATACCTATATTGAACAAGAGCATAGACAAAGGACATCCCTGTCTAACACCAACAGTGACTGATAGACGGTCTGTTGCTTCACCTTCATAGATAATTCTGGTATGACAGTCGCGATACAGTTCCTTAATAAGTTCAATCGAGTAAAGGAGACCCATTTTCTCAAGAACAAATATGATGTATTCCACCGAAATGGTGTCGAAGGCAGCAGCAATATCCATGAAAGCAAGATGGAGGTTGTTATAAATCCCATTGGCATAGTGATCAATAATAGCTCGCAATAGAAAAGTATGCTCAGCACAACCGTCAGTGGGTCCAAGACTCTTCTGGAGTGGATGAAGGAGCTGATTAGTTTTAATCCATGCTTTCAATTGCCAACAAAGGAGCGTAGTGAGAAGTTTATACAGGTATTCTTGAAGAGCAATGCCTCTCCATGAGGACGGGAGGTGATATTCCCCTTCCTTCCCTGATTTGGGAATCATGAGCGTGTCAAATGTTTTCCAATCAGAAGGGACAGTGTTAAATTCAAGAATCATATTAAAGATTTTCTCACATATGACCCCCTCAGGGTCAGAATATAGAATATCCTGATTAGAAATCCAACTCTGGCCAGCGGAGGACTTGTCCTTTTGCCAGAGACAATTTCAGCACTGGTTGGAGGACGAAAAGAGAAAGCAGGACCAATATTAATTGGACATCATCATAATTGAATTCATCAGGGTTAAACGTGAATGGACGATTATTTTGTCGGACAGAGATAGTAAAGTCTGTAGGAGTGGGTTTGGCAGACACATTCACCCGTGGTCTAATAAGGGCCATAGCAGCTTTAGGGTTGGTGATATAAGTTTCTGAATCTTATCATGATCAAGTCTATTGGGGATAACTTCAGAACATCCCAGATATGGAGCCCGAGGTTTCACAGGTCGAATACTATAGATGTGACCAGAAAAAGCAGAATACAGTTGTTCCAACTCGTCATTTGCATGATCCTTAATAAAGTTCAGAGCAAGAACCTTGCGTGCAGCCACACAACGAGAAGTAGTAGTAGGATGAGCAGACTTTTTAATATTATTACTGGACGATTGAAGAACAAATTTCATCCCAAAGGTACGTATAGCCTTTAAGTTGATTCTGTTGTCAAAAGAAACACCCGAGAAATTCCTCATGTATCCACAGATTAGAGGACCACTGTCAACGTATTTTTTGGAGGTGACAATGTTAGGGGGGGAGTCAACATATTGAAGATTGATCATACAGGTTATTGCAGAAATTGCAGAGAGTCTGAATAATAGTCTCATAAATGGAAAACATCTGAAGACCAATAGGGTCCCAAACCGAAATTGATGATAGAGAAAAATCACACATAACAACGATCCAACGACATTGTTTAAAGAAAAGAGGAAAGGCTATTTTCTTTTTATTGGCAATATCGCGAAGACTGAAGTTTTCAAGAATAAATTCTCTATTGTTTGCCACAATGGCCCTGGATAAATCGGCACGGAAGACAAAGAAGTCTTTGCAGTTAACAGATGCTTCCGCAAAGACGTCCACATGGTGATTGGAGAAAGATAGAAAAGGAAAGAGAGTATTAGACACCGGACCATCTCCCACATCATCAGAGAAAGTGCAATTAACCAGCGAATGAACAACTTTTCTAATATGGGAGGGACTGACATCAAGGTTAGAGCCCGGGTAGCTAATCCACACAGCATAAGTACAGATATCGGACCGCAATAATAATCATTTACTTGACCAGGAAATTCGTGACTTTCACAATCCTTAAGAGAGATGTCTTTTACCACAGCTTCAAGAGATTGTATGAATTTGGCACAGGCAAACCGAGCCTCCCCAAGATATGGAGATTCACTACGTAGGGGGTCGTACCAACAAGCAGAACGCTCCTTAAGAGATACATGAAGAAGGATCCAATGAGAATCAGCAAGAAGAATGGGGACAAGGAGATCCGGAGAGTTATCTGGGATGTCACCAATCAAGTTTCTATCAAAAATAGCAGAACGAGAAACACTGGCACTCAGGGGAATGTGAGTGTGACAACAGATAAAAGAGCTCAAAAAACAGTCAATGTCTGATCCAGAGAAGGAGAGACAACCCAAGGCAGCAGAAAGATCATGAATATTGTTGGCCATAGCTGGGATATTAGGTGCAACAATAGACTGGCCTAGTCATGTGGATGGTGCCTGTTTATTTTCAGCAAAGGTAGCTGCAACTTTAAGAACAATTCTCTGAATGATACCTTGTACACCAGATTTCTTCTGGATGGTCAGAATGGAAGCTACACAGTGTTTACTAATGAGAAGAGTGCATTACCTTTTCATATTGTCCTTTGAGTGGTCCGATCCACATGCTTGAGTAACAGCTTTACAAAATCTTTGGAAGTAGGGTTCTGACATGGCCATTTTCTTAACAAATTTTCTCAAAAGACATTGCCTAGTGGCAGGGCCGCTATCTGAAAACTGAAGAGTGACATCCGAGTCCGATTCAAATGGGACGTCAAGAACAGAAGTCAGAAGGGGTGTAGAGGAGGAACTGGAGAGCCTGGAAATAGAAGGAGTCATAAAAGTGTCCGGAGGCAAAGTCTCATAGGTTTCAGTTAACTCGAAGTCAGGAAACAGATCCTGGGTAGCAGAGAAAGCAATATCCTGGATTGACTGATTGATAATTCCCGATGGAGAAGGATGGTTCTGAGTTGCCTGGCTATCAGTACTTCTGGATGGTGAAGAACAGTCTAGGGTTAACTGGGTAGCAGAAAGAGCGGTATCCTGGGTTGACTGAATGATAATTCCCGATGGAGAAGGATAGTTCTGAATTGCCTGACTATCAGTATATCTGGATGGTGAAGAACAGTCCAGGGTTAACCGATTATCTATGCTTTTAGAGGGAGAAGGACATGGTTAACTATTGGTATTTCTAGAAGGAGAAGAACAAACTAGAATACTTTTTGAAGGAGAAGGACAAAACTGGTTATCGATATTTCCGGAAGTAGAAGGATGTTCAGGGGTTAACTTATTATCAATATCCTTCAATTCAATTTTTGAAAAAAACGTTTTAATAAATAACTTATCCGTATTTATAATCCAGTGTTTTTATGTATATTAGTCTGGTCAAAAGAAAACAAAAGAAAAGTTCCTCAAGAAAAATTGTTATTAAATAATTGTATAGAAATAAAATTTTGTGTTGATGAATTCTATTCCTGATCAAGAACCGAACACAATTTGACAGGAGGCTTTGAGCTTTGGATTTAATTGAAATCACATTGATACTACTTATATTCTTGCAAATTCTGTTCTTAAATTCGTTAAATTCTTCATAATGTGGTCTTTTGATTAATTATTTGTGCTTTTTAATTCATTAAGTCCTTTCTTAACCCGTGTACGTGCACATAATTTGACCAATGTAACCTTAATGTTGTGATCTATCTGCTTCTTTGTGTACATGTTATCTTTCAAGAGTCTTCTAAGAATATTTAAACTATGATTTACGGTGTCAAAATTGGAAGACAAATTCCAAACTCTGAAATTCTTTGGCCCTTTAGAATACCCTCTATATTTTTCCTCAAAAAAGCTCTCACACATCAAAGAGCTTGTTATGAGTGTAAATTATCGTACATTGGAGAGACCAATGAATAAAAATAAATATCAATTCCTATATAGTTATTTTATTAATTACAATTTTTAATTTTATAATCGTCTTTAAAATTATTAAAATTGTTTTGTCACAAAGATTTTATTTCATATCTTATTAAATTTCCATTTCATTTTACATTTTCCATTTCAGACAATCACCTTTTTAATTAACATCTAACGTACATTTTCATTTCAATAAAATTAAATTTTCAATTTAAAAATACAAAATTACATTTTAATTTCTTTCAATTTAACATTTTAATGAAAGTTATATTTTCATTTTGTCTCAAAACAATTATATTTTACTTTTAAAATTTATGAATTCACATGATATTTTTATTATATTTAGATAAAAGTTACAAAATAATTTTTTAGTTCATTATCATTTCAAATATTAAATATGACGTTTTATATAGAATTAAAAATTTACTTTATTTCCTGCGCTTTTTTTGTGTTAAACCTTAAAAATCTAATTTAAAATTTATTGTTATATAAATTAATTTTTACGCTATTTTATGAAAATCTTATTTTAACATAATTTATAGATCTACTTCTCGAAATGTAATTATTTCATTATTAAATTGATTAGATTTTCAATTAAAAAATTTTATGAACTCACCAAAGCTCCTACGGGGCCGTTCATAAATTATGTCACACGTAAAAATGACTTTTTTAACACCCACCTCTCTGTCACAAAATCTCAACTTCCCACCCCACTTGTAACGTCAAAAAAATCGTTAAATTTTTTTATGAAGAATAATACTATAATTCACACTTTTTAGTATATAAATATCCTTTTTCTTCAAAATTCCATAAAGTGTGTTCAATACAAGTGTGTTTCAATATTAATCAAAGGAATGTTTCCATCGAGAGTGCATATATCAGGTTTTATTACTTGAGCATCGAGATGTTCTTCATTTATCCATTAGAAATCTTCATCAATTTCAATCAAGATTTCTTTCTTTCGCTTTGCTATTACTTTTTTGGCTTCCTTTTAGTGTTGATAATACAATTATGGATATTCTTACGGTGAATTTTTAACATTTCTAAAGAAGCACAATATAAATTACAGTCTACACAGACTCGGCTTGAAGCAATTTGACTGATAGAAGTACAATATGTATCGTAAGGAATATTCTGACTGGAAAATGCCTGATTTTGAAATAAATTCATAAATTTGGCGCCACTATCTTAATATATCCTTAATATACACTAATTAAGTCAAAAAATAATGAAAAATTAAATCATGAAAAACTCATACTTCAAATTTTATCATTGATTACTTAAATATTTTAGAATTTAATACCATTGATTTTTATCTTAGAAAATCTGTGTGACGTCACAAATTATCATACCCCCTCCCAACTATCACAAAATGTCACAAACTTCTAGATGTCCTCCCCCTAAAAGTGTGACATAATTTATGAACTGCCCCTAACAATGGATGTAAGAGTTTTAATGTTAAAAGTAGATATTTTAATTTCTTATAATTAATTATCAATATTTTAATATTGATGACCAGACAATTTGGTAATTGACATTTGGGTAATGAACAATTAAGTAATGGGACATTTGGGTTATGGGACAATTGAGTAATCTTAAAATTGTATTTTCTTTGTCTTTGACTTTTTTCGTTTTTTTTATATTATTTGAAACAATAATCTGTGTCGATTCCGATTGTTGAATGATATCTTACGTTCTCATTTTCCCTTTTTATCTCTCTCTTTGTGAAAATGTGTACGGTTAAATGCTGTTTATTTTATGATTAATGTCTTTCTTGTGAAAATTTTTTTAATAAAATTGAAAAATGTTTTCAAAAATTGTTCTCATTTTGATGGTGTTAATGGCTTTTTTTGAGTTTATAAAATTTTCGAATTTGAAATCTAATCAATTTCATAATTCAATAATTACATTTCGATAAGTAGATTTAGAGATTATGTGAAAATGAGATTTTTATAAAATAGCGTAAAAAATAATATAGAAAATTTTATTTTATTTTATATAAAAAGGGTAATTTAAAAGTTTTTAAATTAAACGAAAATTGCGATTTTCATTTTATTTTTAAAAAACGTTATTTTACCAAATCTAAAAATAATTTTTAAACAATTATGAAAGCGAAATGAAAATGTTATTTTATAGAATGGGGAAATTTAATTGAGAAACGGTTAAATTTAAATGTATAATAAAATAGAAATCTAATAAAAGATGCAACAAAATCTTTGTGACAAAATTTTTATAAACTCTTAAATGTTAACAAAAAATATAAAATTTAAATTCTTAATAAATGAATAACAATATCTATATTTATATCTATTTTTATTTATAATAGTTTGTGTAAAAAGAAAGTGCGAAAGTTCCTCGAAAATATTTGTTTAAAAAACTTAAACTGTTATAGAAAAAAAGTTTTGCGTTAATGACTTCTTCTCTTGATCAAGAACCCAATAGATGGTAAATGTGAGTTGTATTAAAAGGAAAGAATATATACCAAATAGTCTCATTACCATGATGCCCCATTACTCAAATGTTCCTATAAAAACAAGTCTGTGAATACTAATTTGAGTGTTAAATCGATTACAAACTCGTCTTTATAATAAACAAAAAAATTCTTTTTAAGTTAAACTGTATATATAATTATATAATTAGTTCAATGTAATAATTGATAAGAATAAACATAATAAATTAACAGAAAGTGAAAAACGAAGGAATATAATTTTTTGATCAATGTAACAAGAAATAGGGTCAGATAAGGAATTAACACAAAAAATAATGTTACTTTACGCTGGTATCAGTATAACGTTTGTAGAATTTTGTAGATAACTTTTGTAGTGGTAAATAACTGATGGAAATTCTCTTTCGTGATAACACAATACAATCTTTTTTCTTCTATAGTTCTTTGGATTTTCTGAGGATAGGATAAAAATAATTTAGATTATTGTTAATTTAGGACTTTTATCAAATTTGATAATTGACAGCTCAGTTACTAAATAGTTTTGAACAAAATCCCGGAAGGGCTAGTCAATGAAGGTACAAACAATCTGTATAGTTTAACAAAAAAGCAACATTTGAAAACTGCGACATATTCAGCAAATATTTTTACTTTGAATATTAATTGTAATCAATATATATTGATCCATATATTTAATATTCAAATTTTATATCATCATAGCGACGAGAAGTCACTATGATGCTAATTTTATAAATTAATAAATTAAACTATTATAAAAAAAGAAATACATTATTGTGGAATAATATATATTATAAAAGCCCAAGTCACTGCCTGCCTGCCTGCTTCACTAACGCACTTACGTAATAATTGTTGACGTAATAATAGTATTATTTGTTGAAAAATAAATGTGAAAAAAT
>MQRK01214916.1:15668-33060 GCA_001938485.1 Girardia tigrina
TTACAGCATTAGTGAGGCAGTGAGGCAGGCAGTGAGTGACTTGGGCTTTTATAATATAAAAAAAATTGAACCCCCGGCAAGAGAGGGCCGCGAAGCGGGCCGAGCGCGCTAGTTATGTAAATATTAATGTATTTTAATGTGTGTATTGTTTTAATAATCATATTGTAAATTGTTAATTCAAATATATTTTTCTTAGTTGGATATTCTCTTTCACAACAATTATAATTTAATAAATAAATAAATAATGCATAAAATAATAGATACATATTTAAAAAAATATAAATATAATACAGATAATAAATTATTTAATATATGTACAAGGATCAAGGATTATTTACAGTCACATTACCCAATGGTGAATTACCCATTTGTCTTGAAATGTCTTCGAAAATTATGAAATCATGGATATTCGATATAGAAATGGACAAGAAAAAAGTTATAAGAAGAATAAGTAGTAATAAAAGCTATTTATTAATATTTAAATAAATAATAATTAATTGAAATTTATTAATTTAAATTTGTCCTATTAAATTAATAGTTACAATGAAATAGTAAAATATTATTTCCACTGTATTATTTCATACAATTTAATCAAAAATGTGTGTACAATGGTTAACAATAATGACTCAGCGAAATAACCAAAGTCGATATGTCATATTTCAATGTAATGTATAAAGTAATATGTATAAATAGAATACTTACTTAGCCTAAAATTACCGTAATTACTACAATGTTTTTGAATATTTTGTGTCCCTTTTGCAATCAATTACATCCATATAGCAAGAGACACCATCGTTATTGCAATTAGTGACGACAGAATTAGAATTTAAACGAAAACAAAACATTCAAAATATCAGTCTTCTATCTGGTGGGATAAACACAATCCTAAAAACAACATAGCAAACACAACATACAATAAACGTCATTCGAAAATATTCCTCACAGATATAAAGCGACATCAATAATTATTTGCATAACATTTTAATGTGGTTATTCAAGAAAATAAACAGAAAATATATTTAGGAATTAAGAAAGGTTAGAAATTTTTGAGATAGTTTAAAATAAAATATACAAATTAAAAGGTAGAATGTTTTTAATGCGGAATGATTTTTTTTAAAATTAATAATATTAAACGAAATGATGAAATAATTGTAAATGGTCTTATAACTTAAAAGTATAAAATTTGATTGAAGATAATTATTAGAGAATGATAATAGAGATTTTGTAATTAACAATATTTAACGAAATTAATGAATATTTAATAATGTTATCGTAATTTAAAATTGTTAAAAATTATTACAGGCAAAATTTATAAAATTAAAATAAAATCAAATATTAATATTATAAATATTTTTATTTATACCGGTTTAAGATTTATAAAACAAATTGTTTTCCAAAAAAGGATTGCTTATATATTAGTTTCAAGCATTAGTTTGGTCCTGATAACAAAATTTTAATGTCGGAAATAACTTTTAACACTAATTCCGAGGATGATCCAAGGCAATCTAACATATATAATTCCTATCTAAATGTAATTCAGTTATAAAAAAATAAAATAATACCCCTATATAATACATTAAAAAATTGGGAGACTCGTATTTTCATTCTCGTATTTATATTTTTTAATTGATATATTATAGTGGTATATTTATTTTAAATAACTAAATATTTAAAGCAATAAGTAAAGTTTTTCCAAATACTGATTAAATAATGATCTTTTACTTCATAATTACTCGTTTGTAGACCAACAACATTATTATTGTTTTGAATGTTCGATATAGTTTTTATGGGTTCAATTTTGCAGTCTGTAATTTGTTTCAAACATGATTTATAGTCCTCACTACAAGAACCATCACTCCCTCGAAGGTGGGTTTGCTTACATTTTTCAATCAATCCTGAATCAAAGTTCTTTAATTTATAATTATTAATAATTGATATTAAAATAGTTTATAAATCTCTTATTGATTTAAAATCTGTAACGATATGCGCGAGTGATAAATTTCATATATATATATATATATATATATATATATATATATATATATAATTTTATAACTATATATAATTTTATTCAATTATTATAGGAAAAGGCGTATTACCCTAAGATTTAAAAATCAATAAATTACTAAATATTTTAAACTAACATAAAAGATAATTAAACATTCTATAACACATTAAACAGTAAAGAATCTAAATGTAAGTTGATTGTAAATAACGCAAAAGATATGTCCAAAAATTAACCGAGATCAACTACAGTATTCAAGAGAACTGTGACGGATATAATTTTGACTGTAGTTAATGTACAAAATAATATTAATTTTTATTTTTCAGAAAATATAAATTGAATGACTGTCTTAGGAGCATTGAGATTATCTTCCATTTCGTTGTCCGAAAACGAATTATTATTGGTATGATATGAAAGTTGTTAATAAATCGTTGGTTATAATGCAGGTTATACCCCAAAACAGCGATTCCTAAAACAGCGATTTATCAAAACAGTGATTCTTAAAAATCATTTTTAGTTTAAATATGAAAAATTTAAAATTCCATTTTTACTTTTATAATTTATTGTCTAAAAAAAGTGTTTTGTATTTTAATTTTTAGTATATTAATATTAAACTGAACATTTTATTAGTTAAGATATTAATAGCATTTAAATTTTATTTTAATTTATTTAAAAAAAGTAGTTTTTTTAATAATATACTGTAAATCTTTTTAAAAAATCTTATAAATCTAATCTTATCAAAATATCTAAACTTAGAAACAAAAATAAATACATTCATTATTAAAATAAAAATGCTTTTTTGGAATCGCTGTTTCTAAGGCCTAAATATAAACAGAAAAACCTGTATTAAGGTTTCAAAAAAATACAACTATAATAATTTCTACTTAACACTAGAAGGACAGAACGGTTATTTATGACCGCAAAAAAATTTTAAACTGTGAAATTATTTCTTTAGACATAATATTTCAGTCTCTTATCTTGATAACCTGGTTTTCTACCCATATACTATGGTAATACACATTGTTGTCAGTATTTCACTTTTTTATGGACGAGGAATCACATGTTATACCTAGAAAGAAAGGAGCGGTCATTTTTGGCCGCAAATTTTATTAACCTATTTTCCTTATTCAGAATGCACTTAAATGCGTACAAGGAAATATTACTGATGAAATTCTATTAATGGAATAATAAAAAATTTTTTAAAAAAAGGTAGCGAACTTCATATACAGTGTTTACAGACACAAACATATAGTTTCTCAGTTACACTGCCCACAAAAAACGTTCTTGAAATTCATACAAGATATCGAAGATTTATTTCGGCATCCAGACGATGACACTGTCTTCATTTACCACAAACAGATTCTGTAACAATTTCATCACCATGAATATTCAATCGGGGTTGACACATTTCTTTCACCAGAAGCAAGATGAAATCTAAGCGACTAATTTTGTCTCCAGTTACTTGCAGTCAAAAACAACATAAGTATTTACTGTATTGTACGGTTCATGGCTATTGTAATCATTTTTTAAAGATTATTTTACCTGGGAATATATGACAAGAGCATTGATAAATCCAGAATGTTAAAAAACACCCCAAGCGGCCACCTTCTTGTTCCAGACTTTGTCGAATATTTTTTAGCCATCTGATCCAACGAATCCACACCAAATTTGCCTTCATTGTAGGTAAGTACAGTGTCGGATTTTTCCCCTTCCTTTTGAATGGGAAGGACTGGGAAGTGTACTCAAGATATACACAGATATTTGCACTTGTATACTGTGAGAGTGCACCCTGAATTGGATACAAATAGTTGTATGTCGTACCTGGGCTTATTCTTCCTCATTTCATTGATCTGAGGCAACTCACGTCGATTGAGACGAATCGTCCCAACTAAACCTTTAATTTTTCAAGAACCTGATTTGCGAGGGAGAGTGATGTGAAGTAATTATCACTTACGACGTTGTTTCCTTTATTCATGTTTCCATCCATAAGACGTAAAACCACATACTAATCCAGTGGTTAGTTGGATGGACGTTCGTGATCATTACCTAAATAAGGAAGTCCGTTGCATAGATATTTTGTTTCTGTATCAGTCAGCAAGAAAAATTGATGCCAAATTTGTCTGGCTTGTTGGTGATATACTGAGTGAAACTACATCGTGCTTTGGTAGGGAAAAGCTGCTCATCATTATTGTAATATCCTCAGAAAGGTTGTAGCATTTTTGGCAATTCTCGATGAAAGGATTCCATATGTCAGACACTAATGCAAACTTATCAGACATAAGTCGCTCACTGCGAGTTTGCTTTACATCGAATTGTATGTATTTTATTATTGCGATGAATCTGTCTCTCGGCATCGTGTCAGCAAATATTTTGGCTCCCAACTTGTTTGACCAGAAGTTCTTCAAAGTCAAATTCTTACCTCCGAGAATACCTCTCATATAACATAGCCCAATAAACTTCTCGAGTTCATCCAGTGCCGCGGTCCATTTGGTACCTATAATGCGTTCGGCTTCCGCTTCAGTGCATTTTTTTACATACCGGAGCATTTGTTCATCAATGAAGGATTTTAGAGCACTTGCTGCAGAATCTTTTTGCACTCCCCTGCACGCAACTGCTGAGGGTCCACTTTTAACAAGAAGAATTTTATGATTTCGAACACGAACGCTAGCTGAGACTGCGGTAAGGTACTTCCATTCTGTGCCATCACTTACAAAGACAAATTTAACGTTGCTGCTGGCAGCCCCAAGCGTTTTCTCAGAGATGGAGGACACACAATAGACCCTTCATCGCTGAAACTTGATTCGCAACTGGATGATTGGCTAAGTTCACCGTCAGATTCACTATCCGCATTTCCCACAGAGGACTGAAATTAACAAATTAATTGCTTATAAAATTTTTTTAATGTGAATACTGTTCACTTACTTCTTTGTAACCCGATTCATTTGGATTTAAAGTATTGACAGCTTCTAAAATGCTTTTAGTCTCTGTCGTTGCATTTTAGGTAAGGTAAAGTTTTTAAGTGGCAGTTTTATCTGATAATAAAGACCACAACAATAAAATATTTTAATATTTATTCAATAGGGCAATATATGTGTGAGGAATATTTGGTGTATGTATGTTTTTGTGTAGTTTTTGCATGTTCAAATGTTGTATGTTGATTTGGGATTGTGCCTCTCCTAACCAGATGGATTATCAATATTTATTTTTTTATAATCTGAAACTAATTTATTTAAATTTAGATTTAATATTCAAATTTTTANTTTTTATTATTGCAGCTTTTAAATAATTTTAATGATTTTATTTTTGTAAATTTTTAAATAATTAAAATCAAATTAATGTTTAAAAATGACTATAAAAATATTTTATTTCAGCCAATCAAATTTAATTTAAATATTTTTAAATAAAATAATCTTATCAAGTATAGTTCAGATTATAATGGGAGATATTGAAAATTGATTGATGGATCTAAGTGAAAGCATTACTGTTGATCATCATAAAGATGATAAAAATTGTGAATGTAATAAATGTTCTGTCAAATGTGTGAGTTCTCTTAACAATATGAAAACCATTATAATTAAACCATAAATAAAATGAAAAAAAATTTATACTGTATAAAGTATACAGTTATACATTTATGTAGCATATTTAGAATATTAAAATATATAAAATATAAGAGATAATAGTTTAGTACGGTAACGTACCTTGTTGATACGATACCAAGTCGATTTCTCAGAAATGATTAGTGAGAGTAATGTGCACTTTGACTATTTCAAATAATTAAACAAAACGCGTTGAACTGAATATTTTTGCGTTATTTTACACTCTTGCTAACTATATTTTTAAAGTAGTTTAAATACTGGTATATTGAATTAAATTTTATAAAATTACCTGACATAAAAAGGTTAAAATAAGATATAAATAATAAAATACTGCATACGGAAATCTTAAAAAATGTTTAAAATCAATGTATTACTGCCAGGCTTTTAAATAAATCATCTTTATCCATTTTACAAACACAAACTCATAAGTTACAAATGTGCGGTCATGTATGACCGCTCCGTCCTTCTACGTATTTTGGTTTTCCTATCCTTCTAGTGTTAAAATACACAAATGCATTACAAAAATAAAAAAATACAAAACATGAACTACAATATCAAAATATCTAAACTTAGAAACAACTACAAATACGTTCATATTTAAAATAAAAATGTTTTTTGTGGAATCGCAGTTTTGTTAATATACAAATGTATTAGACAGTCAGTCTCAGTTAATATTATATTTAGTTAAATGATGTTACACTTTACAATTAGATTCTTTTATATTTCTTTAAAAACATAGCTGATTTGCAAATATTCTCCTCCCCTGATCACACCCACCACGCTTTCCTCTAACTCTCAAATACATATCCAAGCCAGAACCAAGCACAACAATACCATTATACTATAAATAAATAAATACTTCTCATCAACAATCTTTGATTCATTCTTCGTAAAACATCATGAAGATTAATTTGTATCTCTGAGTATTTCAATTTGAATAATATATCCAAAAGTCTCCTAGGGAGAAAAAAAAACCTTCATCGCTGGAGCGACTGATTAATGACTATTGTTAAGTGGTTAAAGGTCTAATTGTATCGTAGCTCCGTCTTCAATTCTTAGTCACGAACTGTTTACAATCTTTCATAAACATCTCGTAATTTTGAATTACAAAATCGATAAACGTTTTTCAAAGAAAAGAAAAAATAAATATATTAAATCATGGTCTATAAATGAGATCTACACAAACTGGGTATTATAAAAGTTTAAAATAAAATTACATAGTTTGTATCAACTAAAAACAAATCTTCCAATAAAGGTATATCAGTAAAACATCAGTAACTATTCAAATGTTTTATATTTGTTGTTGTGAACGGATAAAATACACTAATACATTAATAAATCTGGTAAATTTTATTTATGTAGAAACAATTTTTATCATATTTCATCAGTCGCTGGTATAAATAATCGCGGACCTTAGTAATACAATTGGATCTGATTGTTTTACTAATTGTGAGGATTTTGGGAAACTCGTATAAATTTTTGAATTAAATCTAAAAAAATTAAATTTCAAAAATATTAAAAGAATTTTACGATTAAAATAAAATAAGTTAATAAACATTTTTAAATTAAAAGAAATGGAGAGTTATTATGAAATAATTTAAATTGAAAATGATTATTAAATTTAATAAGACTCTTGGAAATCAAAATAAAGTTTATAAGTTTCGAAAGAAATATTTCTAATAAAATTCGAAATAAAATAGTTTGATTACAAATTTTAAAATGTAAGACTTTTTATAATGTTTGAACTAAAAAATAGGTTTTTAATTTGAAATAAATAATTCAAAATATCAACTTCAAGAAATTTTGAAGTAATATATTTGTAAAATTAAAATTAAATGAAACATTAAATTGTACATCTATATTTAAAATTCATTATTTTTATTTCTAAATGGTTTTTGCGAAATAAAAATGAAAATTGTTCCTCGGAAATTTATTTTTAAAAACTTGTTTAAAAATATATTATTTTGTTGAATTAAATAAAAGCTTTAAAAATGTCAAATTCTGATTCTTTACCTGTGAATTATCCCGAATCTAACACTAATCAAATACATTTGTTTGTACAATTGCTTATTTATTAACTTTTGTTTAGAAACCTTTATATCGTCTTAGCAAAAAGTATTAGAGTTTGTGAATTTTTAGTTACTGAAATTAGTAAAAGAGAAATTGAGGCACTTTTTGGTTATGTAAATTTTGTACAGTACTGAAAAATAAATTAGTAATCTATGAAGTCTACAAACCATGAAATATGATTTTATCAACTCTTAAGATTGGTCACCGAACCCCCGTATCCTTAATCCATTCTATGATATTGTATTAGTAAATAAAGTTATTTATGATTTAAATCTCTACTTATATTTATACGTTCGATCACCGCCGATTTAGAACAGGGCCTTTTTTAACATACTGACTGGGGGCAATGCCCCCCCTCAGTCCAAGGCAAAAGTGATATACTGGGGGAATTTTTTTAAAATCGATTTTTAAAACTACCTTCCTATTTTGTGATCATAGCCTGATGCTTTTGCAACAACAAAAGATTTAAACTTCGCTGTTCTGGCAGAAGACTGAACCACAAATACACACATTGGCTCCTTAGCAACAGAAGAATCCACTATCAGCACTTCTCACAATACTATAGAATGGTACAAGCACAGAAAAGTGAATGAAAAATGGTAAGTAAAAAATAGTAGTGACTGCTTGAAAGTATATATGTTGCACCTGCTGAAGGGGATCCGGAAAATTCGACCCCGGGAAAATTTGTCCCCGGAAAAAAATCGTCCCCAGAAAAATTAAATAATTAAAAATTAAAATAAAAAAATGACTAAATTTAAAATAATTATAATGAAGGTCGGCATCTGGGATTTTTACAGATGTGTGGTCCAGTTTACCAAAATATATAAATATTCATCGACGTTCTCAAACAAAACAAAATCTTCATCCATATGATCCCTTTCAGCACAATTCAGGGATACCTATCACCACAAGAAATAAAAAATTATCCTCCTAATTCAAGTAAACCTTTTTGAGTGCTCATTTAGAAACTCTGTTCTCTGTTTCTAAATTTAATGTGGAGGCACGGTTTCCGTTCAACAAATATTCGTTTATCTTGAATCATAATTTTAGAAACTATTGTTTTTCTAAATATAAAATAAATCTAGTTTTAAATTTGTTTAAAACCACACAAACATGTATATCTGTTTTTTTGTCCATGTGCAAAAGTACCCGTTGTGTCCTATATAAATTCGTATGGCTGGCGAGTCATACCATGGTTTTCACCAGGGTCTTTTCGTGCGGCATCCACGGCACCACTAAATTGGGTGATTGTTTCCGCCTCCTTATATACCTTATACCTTAAAACTCATCTTCTGATGATTCTTCAGCAGAAGATAAGTACTTATCTTCATTGTTGAGATGCTCAACTCTATCAGCATAAAATTTGAGCATCTCATCGAGGACTGCCGGATCGAATTCTTCTATATTGCTTCCAATTTTAATTTCCTCCATACTATCGGGTTCTTCCATGTTCAGTATGGAGTCCATTGGTGCTTCTTCTTCCCTTATTTCGATCACGTTAAGTCTTCGGATCCCTCGACATTTTCCATCTCTGTGAAATACCCATTGTGCCGAAGAGTACTTGACGTTGGATACCGAACACGCTATCGCAATTCGCCTAATAGTCTTCGGTTGGATCGTCAGACCGGTCAAAATACTGGTACTGCCCTTTGAACATGTTCCGATACACCCTACCTGGAGGGTGTAGAGCAGTACCGTTGTATTTGGCATGGCTATCTGACACGCTTCTGCCAAGGACTTGTAATGGTCCAGGTTTTTCGTGTTACTTTTATATCTATTAGATATAAGGCTTTTGTCCTGACACCATAATTTGTAGATCTACGCGGGACTGTGATGAAATACATGCACATACATCATCCACATGTATGTCACAGTCTAGATGTTGAGTTATCTGTTCCGCCAGAAAATATAATATTGCATTTTTGCGGTACTTTTCAAACTCGGAACTATAAGGATACTCAGTTAACACATGCGCCAGAGTCTCAAAATTCCAATACAATTTAAACAATTTAAGCATTAAAATTGAAATAAATGGAAATTTAATTGATTTATTTAAACTTACCAGTAAAGTTTACTTTCAGGCAGTCAGTTTTGTTCCAATCTAAAATAATTTCGAAATAAATTATTGTTCCGGATTGAATGTAAAATAAAAAAGGTTATAAAAATTAAAATTTGAAAGAAAAATATATTTTTCAATTATAACGTTTTTATTTATGTTAGAAGACAAAAGTTTTGCACTAAAATATATTTAATAAAACTAAACTACAAACACACAAATATCGGTAATATACAAATAAAAGGAGAGTCAAATGTTAACTCTATTCTCGTCCCCGTCATAGTTGTATAATACAAATTTATAAATATTCTAAATATGTTCATTGCGCAATATTTTATTTAATTAATTTTAATTTAATTTTGTAATATCTCACACCCCCCTCGATTTAAAGGGTTTCGACCACTCTATATTCCTCACCAATAATTTTCCGTTTTTATCTTGTAATTCATAGTTTCTATCATGTCGCTTTTTATGAATTTTCATCGGCCCTTCGTAACGGTTATCATCTTTATTACTTCTGTTTTCTACTTTCACAAGAACATGTTCTCGAAAATTAAATTCTCTATTTTTCCGTTTACTATCATCCTATGCAATTTTACTTTGATTTTTGTCTAACGGTATTTAAAATATCTTCACGATTTCTTTCTATCTATTTATTACTATTCCATTGTCTATTTAACGGGAAACCAAATATGACTTCTGCTGGAGTCATTCCGATTGACTTCCGATATTGTATCTGAATTTTATAACATTCTGGTAGGTCTTTCATAACTTTGGATTGGAATGATTTTCAAAAATCTAAATACATTACTCGAGGTGCACCATATTTTAATATCCACCAATTCAAAAGTATATCAACTGTTGTCTTTCCATCTTGTTTGGCCACAGCATTCAAAGAAATATATCGACTAAATTGATCTATAATTTAATATGTGTTATCTTTGACGCATGTGATTTTATTTTCTGTCTACTTTATTATTTTATTTTTGTTGTACTGATACACACCAACCCGCAGTCACACACAAAAAACAGACACTGGTCAAGTTACATAAAACATCATACACAAATAACCCAACTCGAAGACGACATACAACAAAACACTATGCAACTAAAAGTCAAATATATAAACAACAAAATATACGCATTGCAAATCTCACCAATATGCACCACCCAACAAGTGTACACCAAGCTAACAAACCTTACACAAACACCCAAAATAGTAGAATATTACCTCACTTGCCACAGCACAATCATCATTGTGTGTAAAATTTGTAAAAAAAATGAGTTTTTTTATTTGAAATTTTGAAATTTCCAAAATTTAGATTGTTTAAATATATCATCTCTTAGTTACTTGTGAACAGTAAAATAATGTTGTGTGTTGTTTAAAAGTACTAAAATTTATTTCGGAACGGTGCTCTGTTTTCTTTTATTGGTTTAAGGTTTTGAAAGCGAATTCAAGATAGGGTGATCTGAAGTCACTTCAGTCGAAAATACATGAGTGCAAAAACGTTGTTGATCGATTTCTGCCACTTATCGATCGATCTTAAATCGTTTGTCGTATTTAAACTCCAGAAAGAACCGGGAATCGCTAAAGATTTGGTACAACGTTAGTGACTTGTTTTGTTTGCTTTAACAGATGGATTAGAGTTCTCTATTTCCTTTCACATGTGCCAGTTGTCCTATCGGGATTTGAAGAAAGAAGAATTAAAATTATGATGAATTGATTATTTAAATTCAATCGATAAGACTGGTCAACACTAAAAATGCTGTCTTAGATATTTGATCTGATTCAGCAGAATATTGATGCCAAATATCTCTTAGGTTTTATTAGATCAGGTCAACATTTTGACCTATAGTCGCATCTATTTTTAAATTTTTTTGATTATTTTGCTTTATTTTCGCTTGGACCTGAAAATTCACCCAATGCTTTTTTACTCACAGCATATTGTTTATATGCATCGAAATACTGTTATTTGATGCTTATACTATGTAGAATTATATAGAAATATATTTATATTTGTTTGATTTTGATTGTAATTAATAAAAAAAACATGGCTTCGAGCAGAAGATCCTGTTAGAATAACCCCAAAATTTTCTACTATATCTGCGGCGAATATCTCATTATTGCCAACAGAAATGAAGTTACCAGTTTCATAAAGCGCACTTACCAAGGTAACTTTGTAATTAAACTTGATAACTATGATAAAGCTTTAGCAACACATGGTATACAAGACATGCATATCGATTACCGTTTGCGCGTTGTATATTTTCCTTATATTTATCCAAACTGGTGGCATTTATTCTCATTTCGGTATCCAAAAGACACTCCAACTCCTATTCTTGAGTATTCAGCATAGTACTGGGTTTATCATGTATCTTGTGGTATGAAATAGTTAATCCACTCACTTCTCGCCATCTACCCATTCTTTTGCAAATAATATTTTGTTTAAAAATCTTTACACATTATCATTTACTTGCACCTCATTCTCCATAGCTCCGTGACGATAATCATTTACGATTTCTAAAATATGCCTCCTACCAACTCCTGCTTGGCAAAGTCTGATCTATTTGGTTTTCCGATAAATAGATTGCAATGTCTTTGATCTTCATCTTGTATTCTTCTTTCACTGACACGAAATCAATTCTTCTGAAATTTTGATAAGCAATTTCTTGATATCCCCGACATTTCAGTTTCTCTTCCGTTAACTCGTGAGATAGATCCTTTTTCAATTATGTTTTAATTTTTTGAATATATACTGAGTGACAATTTTTTAAAACACTTGCATTTTTTAAGAAATAAAAGAAACTAAACAATATTTTGAGTATTGAATGTAGTAAATAAATTAAGTTTGTCAAGTTTTACTAAAATGGCTCAACGATGGATTTATTCTGTAATTCGGAATAAATCCATTCCTAAATTTTATGAATGATCTACATCCTAATATCAGGTTTACCATGGAATTGGAAGCAACTAATAAACTTCCTCTTCTTGATATACTTTTTAGTAGAATGAATTTGGAATATAAAAGTGAAGTATACAGAAAGGTAAATGATACATGACTATATACTACACCGATTAGCTACTGTGAAGATAAATATAGAAACGTTATGATAAAAAGTATGATTTTCAAAATTTTGAGTAAAACTTGTTGATAATTTGAATTTTGAATTATATTTCGAGAACGAACTAATAACTTTATATTGTTGAACGAAATAAGAATTCGAACATTTTAGTACGGAGTTTTATTTGAGATGAAATTTATTATTGACTTGGTTTTGGCTGAAATTCAAATTTAGTTTTTATTAATAACACCAACATGGGTTTTCGAACTTTTATTTTCAATACAATTAGAGTTGTCTTTTGGACAACTCTCAGCAAAGCTTTCGTAATTCGACATCGTTCTAAATTGATAAATTTTAGTTAATGTTTTGTAATAAACAATTATTCGAACAAATTTTTCATTATTTTCAGATTTTATTTTTATAGTCCAAATTTTGTAATTTTAGTAATAATTTTATCTACATATTAATTTTATTTAAAAAATGATTTTATGAAAAGAATGAACATTTATTTAATTTAAAACGTAGTTAAAAGCTATTTACTTTATTTAAATTTAAATATGAAAATTTGAAACTATTTAATAATTTTATAGTTTTTTAAATATCTTATGCTGTACTTTAAAATGCAAATTATACTCGAATAATTATTTATCGTGATCATCCAAAATATCAATTTTCCATCTGGGTGGGAGAAACACATTTCCAAATACTAAACTCAACATACAAAATTCAACAAACCAATTTCAGCATACCAAATTTAAAATATTCCTCACAGTTTTAATTAATAACAATTAACAGTAAAAAAGGCACTTGATCTCGAGTTGAATAACAAAGAAATTCAGTCTGAATATTATAAAATGGGTCCAGCACAAGACGTCCAAGCTTCGATCCGCAGCTGCAACAGCATTAAAGATAAAGATATCTAATATTTTCAAAAATTTAGAAGACATCCCAAATTTCAACTAGTGTACCGTGTACACCATATATCCAATAAATGTACACGTTTAGTACAAATAATCCTAGAGTTTTTAATTGTGGAACATGTATTCAAAAATTTTGGTATATAATAGATATCTTAAATACATTTGAGAACTTATGGTTTGAATGATCGAAAGTGGTAAACACAAATTTACTATATAACATTCATCTACAGTACTAAAGATTATTTACTTTTAAATTAAAAATAAGTTTTATTAAATAATACGACAAATATTTTTAAAACAAAAGAGATTATCATGACAATCCATAAATACAAATCTATAAATTAATTTGTTTTGAAATAAACATTTGGAAAAGAATTATTCGTGCTAAATACAGAAATGCCTCCAAGAATTTTTAGAGGAGAGGAGCAAAATAAAAATATTTTAATAAAAAAATGAAAGATATCTCTAATTGATTATGTGGCAGCGTAATTAAAGTGGAGTGTTTTAATAATCGAACTTAAAGCGGGAAATTGGAGAACCAGAAACTGTATTGAAATAAAGTGCTCTATCTTCAAATTGTTTTTCGATGTTTTTCCACACAATATTAATTTACTATTTTATTAATCCATTTTTTATGTCACTTTAAAACTCTTAAAAAGAATAAAATATTAAAACATCTCATTTTGTCAAATAATTCTAGGAATTCGGAATTTTTTTCCTCGTTTAATTTATATAAAATATTTGATAGAATTTTAAGATTCAATATCCTTTTAGCGTTTAATTTCAATTTTTAAATCTTTATGGGAAATTGATTTTTTCCTTTTGGTTTTAAAATCATTTTTGTCCAGAGATTGCGGGCAGGTAACTCTTCTTGTCGTCCTCTGATCGCTACTATGCCTAAATATATTGTAACTAAAACTATTAATAAACTTATAATTAATTTATTATTTTAAAAAAATAATTTAAAATATCTTTGGGAAATTATGTAACTAATTCATATTCATTTGAATAGATAATTTTAACATTTAGTCACATTATCAGTAATACATGTGAAATTGTTTATAAAATAAAGTGAACATGACTTTAGCATCAATCAATATAATGTGAATAAACTCAGATACACATTCATATATGTATACATCCAGTCCATGTTAGTCTACATCTCATCATTTCAAGAACTATTACATCCGAGTTTACATTTCCACCAATAAAATGTGCAAATCAATTAATATTCCAGGGGATTTGAGTTTTATTTTTTAATAATTTTAAGTAAATTAACCACCAATAAAAAAATTCATTAATAAATTACCCTTTGGACAAATGGGTTCTGTACCATTCCCACATTCACTGAGGTTGATGCAATATGCTTCACAACGATCTCCAGAGAAACCGGTCAAACATTCTGTTTCACTCATTAATTTAATTCTAATGATTCTCCGTTTATCATTATTTCTGAAATAATAATTTTACTTAATGTAATGACGACTGAAACTTCCGATAGGATCCATTGTGAAATTAAATTTCCCAGTGACACGGTCATATTGGTGAAACATAATCTCATGGAGAATTGGAGTATTCTCGATTTTAGGTTTAATATATATACCAATATAAATATAAACTTGATTCTATTTTCAGCGATTATTCATATCATATATCAAATAAAATCTTTACTAAAGTAGCATGGAATTGGTTTATACTTCCTAATATTTCTCTACTATCATGATTTCTTTTAAGACACATTCCACGTTCATTTGGTATTATATATTTTCTGTCGAAAATTTCACATCTAAAAGAAATAAATAAATAATTAAAAATAATTTCGATGGTTTAACCGTCCTTATCAGAACAATTGAGTTTCATAAAGAAAATTATTAAAATCATGTTTGGTAATAAACAAGAAATTGGCGAAAACCCTGGAAATACTTTACCTTCTTTCTAATCTTAGAAAATATTGTAAATTGTGCATAAATAATGAATACTTATTGGGATAGTGACTATTATAGAAGATATTCAAATCCTAAAAATAATTTTCGAAAAACACTACAACTTTTTTGATTGTTTTATTTGGATGATGTATTGATTTTATAATGACTAAATGTAATATAAGTTATTTACTGTTTCAAAATCATTTGTTGTGACGATGACAGTTAAACCCTCGAAATTTATTTATAAAAAATAATTTTGATAGACTAAATTATTTTGATTTTAATAAACTGCTATTTTAAAAAAAAATAATTAAAATTATAATTTAATGAAAAAATATAATTTGAATGATACTTTATTAAGTTGCTAAAATTCCAAACATGTTTAGTTCCAAACAGAACACCACCAAGTGTTTCGTCCATTGAAAGAATAAATTTTAACATTCAAAAACAATAAATGAGAAGTCAGAATTCTGTTTGGATATAAATAAAAAATAATAGAATTCAAAATTAAAAATCAATCATGTATTAAAAAATAATAAATACGTTTTTCATTTAAAATACTTATACTCTATTTTTTAAAAGAAAATTAAATCAAAATTTATGCTAAAAAATTAACTAATTTTTAAAAATTAAATTAATATTTATTTATATCAAATAAAAATTCTTGTCCTTTTCTGTGTTTTGATAGAAGCCAATCATTTATATTTTAAATGCTTCTGTTAGTGGTATTGACATTATCTTCTATGATGTTTGATTCAGGATTATAAATCATAATTTCATACAAAAAAATTTATTTAAGAAAATTACACACAAATTTAAATAAATTATTTCTCGTTAATCCAATTTAACCATTTTGCCAAAATTCCTTTATTAAATTTTCTTTAAAATCAAATTTCTACTTTTGTATAAATTTATTAAACTTACACTATTAAAATTTATCTCTGAAACTTACTACTTTTGTTAAAAATATTTAAATTAACTTTAAATTTAATTTCTTTTAAAATAATTTAGTTCTACATAAATTTTACCCGAAATATTGTTTATCAGTTTAACTTCCTTATTTCTTATTTTAAATTTTTTACTAATCACTTACTTTTTTAAATATGTCGTTTATAATATTTTTTAAGTTACGATTTTCGTTTATTTTAATTAGTATACAGTTTTGATAGTTTTTTAAAAAAGTCCTTTTTTACTCTTTAGATTTTTAAAATTCATATAATTTTTTTTGTTACATGTTTGGTTCATCCCACATCGCCAGTTCTGCTTACCAAAAATGGCCCACTAGGCATTTCTATTCGATGTACACCTCCAACAAAAATATTAAAGAGAGGCGCACTTCGAACCCATTTAAAGTTTGAGAATAAGTTGAGAGCATTTCGCCCCCAATACTTCTAATCATTCGCTTTACCAGGTTAGTAGTGTAAAAATGGGCATTCTCCCTCACCCCCCCCCTGCTGGTAACCATAGCAACGATATGGGTTATCGTGGTTACCATGGCAACCGACCCGATTACCATAGCAACGGTCGCGGTTACCATAGCAACGGTCGCGGTTACCATAGCAACGGTCGCGATTACCTTAGTTACGGTCGCGGTTACTATGGAAACGGTCGCGATCACCTCAGTTACGCTCGCGGGGTCCCACGGGGGTTACCGTTACCACGGCAACGGTCGCGGGTCACCCTAGTGACCGTTGCTAAGGAACCGTAACTAAGGGCCAGTAACCTGATCTCGGTAACTAGGTGACCGTTACCAT
>MQRK01214919.1:311-13728 GCA_001938485.1 Girardia tigrina
AGCATATAAATGATGAATTTCATCTCTTTTTATCAGTATTTTTATGTCATTTTCGATGAATAACTCTTCTCTCATCATCATCAAATAAATAAGGCAGTTAGAGTATTATTAAATATCTTTATTATTTAATCAATTTAACAATTATCAATTAGCGGAGTTACCGCAATTCTACATTTTTTGAAACGTTTAAACAAAAAACGTTTTAACCATAATTTCATAATAATAAAAATAATAATATAATAAAACATTTAATCTTTTTTCATTTTTCTTTTAAAATATATATATATCGTTAATTTTTAACTAAATTTTTCTCTCAAATTTAATTTACAAATTCTAAATTTATTGAATTATAAAATTTACTTATTTAAATTCTAATCTTAACGAAACCGAACAATGTCAATATATACCTTAATTGTTCCAGTTATATTGTCAATAATTCAGTAAAACCTGTTCTTTTAAATGATATATCTCATAATATTCAACTATTAGTATTATGAAATAAAAAAATATTTTATAATATGATTGGTGTTGGGACATATAAACATTATAACATTTTTAAATATAATCAAAAAGTTATATAGATATGTATTATATTTCAGTTAATGGTATTTTATATAACAAAAATAACTAATAATTAAATAGCATCAATTAGAAGATTTTATATATATAGTCTGGTATATATTTCATGCATTCAATGTTAAAAACATAAAAAGTAACAATCAAATGTATTTCATATTTCATATGCATAATTTTTTTCTTCTTATCCATAAAAGCAAAGATAAAATGCATTTTAAGAATGTATTAACAAGTTTATTAACAAATATATTCCAAAATTTCCTTAAGATATTACAATTCAGAAAAAAGTTATACAACAATAACATAGAAAGTTGCATTGGCTCAAGTTATTGTGGATTTACCCATATATTGAATAATAGTTAGCATTCAATAGTGTTGTATAACTTTGCATAACTATGAATAACTGTGTAAAACTATCTCCCATCAGAAAAGTCACATTTCACAATTACCTGAAATAGATCTTATGGATGAATGAATGAATGACTCAGAATGAGTGTCAATTAATGAGAGGGAACTAACCACTTAAAAATGTGACTTGGATAATAAATAGACAAAACAACCAACTGTCACAAACATATCAGACAATCTGCGAAATAGTTGTTGATCCAATTTTTATTTTAAAAGTAAAGAGTGCATACACACATGACAGATTGATATGAATAAGGCAATATAAGCTGCAACTAATTATATTACTAGGCTTCTGGTTGGAACATAGAGACCACGTTATGCTTCCACTGTTAGACCAGTGCCCCCTTTCCATTTCTGATTGCCCCCTCATAAAAGCAAGGTTAGCTACGGCCCTGAATGCGCCTAAGAGAACAAACATAAATATTTAAATTATCGACAATAATTCAAATCATTCAATTTAGAAAACTTCAAATTACGTACTTACTATCAATGAGATAACTCTGTCAAATCTACGAGATTACTATTTACATACTGTACATTGAATGCTCTACCTTCTCAACACGAACGCTTCTCCCTGATCTGTGCCCTACTCTCATTAATCGCACTGATACGAACCACAGTAAGAAATTCTACGCCAAGTAGGTCGAAGATGTCAGAGCTCTTTATGATTGTCATCCTTACTTCCGAACGATATATCACTGCTCAATAAGTACAGATCATCATTTCAATTCCCCCCGGAGGTTCAGTTACGTATAATAGCAGTTATTAATACTGACTTAAAAGAAATAATGAATAAAAGAATCTACTCAAATACATATATTGAATCACTACATTGGGAGTACTACAACACTCCTACAATTCCTCCAAATTAAATAAAATCGACTTATAAAATAATAATCAAGCAATTAAAATATAACAATATTATATACAATAAACATAACCATGCCTCGTTTTCTTTATTTATAATTTGATCGCGACTGTTCCTCTCGCTATATCGGTATAACGGATGGAATTTTTTGCAGAGATTAATCAAAATAAATAAATAAATGTTGTAAACGAGTGCAATAAGAATTGTGGTTTTAGCGCAATAAAATTGTATTTCAGCGTAAAAAAAATCGTGTGTTTAAGAATTTCGTGAAAATTGTGCGAGATGTGTCGGGATGTCTCAGGTATATATACCCGATTCACTGCATAGATTGTCCGGCGCGCTCGGGCATCCTGTGTGCATGGTACAGCGCGGCAGTTGGAATCAACGATTCATTCGCAATAAGAACCTCGATTCATTGAACAGATATTTATTTTATCTTATATCTGCTGATGAATGTCATGACGGTTTGTCCTGGTTCGAGGATACAAGATGTGTGTGCGAACAGATGTTCGTCTCCATATTCTACGATTATTGTCGCTAAGGGTAACTGCGCAGGATTATCTGTTGTTATCTCGTGTGGTCTGTTATTACAACCGGTGATTACACATAATCAGGTATTGCAATTATTTATTGTTATCTGGTTTATTTGTACAGCAGATGTTGAGGTTGTCTAGCATCCCCGTCGTTCCACTGTTTATCAAATTTCGTGAAAATGGGGTATCAGGTAAACATCCACCTACCTAGGAGATGTCTGCGATTTCGGGTAAACAACGGATTTCATGATTCATGTCGAATCATTACTAGTAATTTAATTAATTAATTAAGGATTTTTTAACTTTTATTTTTTCGTAGAGTTTTTGCAGGGTTTTCTGGGGATGATTGCTAACGGATCAATGCCACGGCACCTTCGAGGGACCCTCTCCTCTATTCTCCTCACTCCATGCGTATTTGAAGCTTATTTAAACCTAACGGGAATAGTTTAACTTGACTATTCCCACATTCTTGTAATGCTTCGATGCGTGTGGGGTGTTGTAGATGAAGAGAAGGTTTCCTTGAAATTTTGTAGTCGTAACAAAAGGTTCGTAAGGAGACTCCTTTCAAAATATATCGAGTATATCACTGGTACAATCGAAGAACTACTTTCGTCTCAAATTTCACTCCAAATTGCAAACCAAGATGGTCCACAATCAATCAAGCTCAAAAGCTTTTTATTATTGAACTTTGTGATATCAATAGCTAATCTTAACCAATTTTCATTCTCAGATAAACTGCCCTTCTCCAATTTAACCGGCGCTGGGTCGATATATTGACACTGTTGGCATCCTGAAATTAATTTTGATATATCCTTATTAGTCACCTGAATATTCTCTTCACACAAATACTTCATGCGGTTCGCACCCAAATGACATCTTTGATGCATTTGTTCTAACTTTTGAATCTCGCCTGGCATCGTAAAACCACAGACACTTTTCGATAAGTATTTCGGTATTCTGGTCAATTCATCTGCCTTATTAAAATGACTTGGCACAAACTCTATCTTTAACCTAATCTTAAATTCGTCGCAAATTTCCTTAATAATTGCCAGACATCGTCTAATATGTAATTCCAAATATGCAGCAGTATTTAATTTCGATCTATTAGATATCGTATCATCTATCCACGATACCACCGATTTGTTATCGCATTTCACCGTAATGTCAATCATTCCCCACTTTACACATAAATTTAATCCTTTGATGACTGCTTCTAACTCGGCAATATTTATATGCCTGACATCATCCCTTTTTCTTAACCACATACCATCCTCAATCGTCTCTCCATTGACTTCTAATAAAACTCACACCGTTATAGAACTGGTATCACACCACGCAACACAGCCTTTTTGTTCTCCTATGCTCCACACACCATTACATGGATCCATCTCAGCTATCCTGTCAAGAACCAAACTCACTTTTTCCATTAACGATTCCTCAATTTTGGAATCCCAATCGCCCTCCGACATCCGTTTTAAATATGCCCACGCCGGCCTCAACCATTTTGCCACCGGGTAAATTCCCATTAACTGCCCACACAACGAATACAGCTCTCAACGGGATACTACCCTTAACAGATCACTTACTCTTATTTGATTAGCTCGCTTCCATCTACTGATCCCATTAACCTTATTCACATCTACACCTAACACTCTAACCTTTTTATTATCATTGCTATGCTCCAGCTCCTTACATTGTAATCTAAATTTTAAAAACAACTCCTTTACTTCATCCGCCGAAATTTTTGATTCATCCATAAAAATATTATTGACATAGGAGCTCGTGGCGGCTTTTATCTTCGAATTTGATGATAACACCCAATGAACAATATCCGAAATTATTGTAGGAGTCGTATTAAGGTCGAATCCCATTCGAGTCACACAAGATTGATACCTCCACATCGCGGGATCCACTTGTATATGCATATACGCATTTGATAAATCTAAAATAGCTAAATCGTTATTTTTTCTTCTCCATTCGCGTAGCCTTTCAATACACACATCTGAGGACCCACTGTACACATCTATATACTTGTAAAACTCACTGAAATCAAAGACTGGTCTAACTTTCTCTTTTTTCAATTGCAGAATACCAAAAATCGGAATTTAACCTACTGACTCACCCATTTCTAATTGATTATACTCTACTAGGTAACCCTTTTGAGATTCTGGGGCAATCTAAATTTGGTAATATCCTGCTCTAGCGTCAAGAGTTGAAAACATTGACGCTCCACCTAGCTTAGTAAGAATTTCTTCAAACGAGGGTAATTTAAATGGATCTCGGCGTATCGCAGTGTTTAAATATCTAAAATAGACACAAATCCTGATGATATCATTTTTCTTCAGAACCGGCTCAATAGGGACGCTCCATTCAGTATGGGTGACTTTTCGAATAATGTTGCGTTTTTTCTAAATCTGCAAATTGTCCCTTTATTGCATCTAGAATTGTTGGAGGTACCTAACGTGGTGGAATACTACGAGCTGGAACTGACGGATCAATAACAAAATTGCATTCGTATTTGTCAATACAGCCAACTGCTTGGAAAAGTTCACCAAACTCGCCGTCCCACGTACACCTAATGGGATTAATAACCGTCTCGCTGAGCGCAAAAATACCTAAAGAATGACAAGTCGAAGCACAGAGAAGAGGTGGATCATTCAGTGCATCCACTAAAATAAAACGAGCAACAACTTCTGTACCTTTGTGATTCAAAACACAATTAGTCTCACCTACTACATTCAAAGAGAATCCTCCGTACGCGTTCAATGTTGTTTTTGTTGATTGAAACTCTCTTTGAAACTTTTAGGCAAAACATGAACAGCAGCACCGGTGTTCGGTACACATATTAAGGTAACTGCTCTGTAAAACAAAATAGGGACCGTTTTAACTGTATGGATAGTATAAACAAAATACGAATCATTTGATTCTCCAACCTCACACATACTTGACGGAATTTCTTGGGAGTTATTCTGATATCCAGGTGCATGAGAGTTTGCAGTATTATTATTTTATCGATATTATAATTATTATTAACTATTATTAATATCACTAAAGTTTTTAAAAAAAATATGTAAAAAAAATTGAAAAAAAATTAATAATAAACTTACATTGGGGCATAAAAACAAAAAAATGTTACTCCTAAAAAAATATTCATTTATAGTCATTAGGACCGATGGAGAAGAAATGATTTTTTTCAATATTTTTTCTTTTGAAATATAAATAGAGCTCCAGAAAATTTCCATTATTAATAATTCAGACGAGAACGAATAAAAATAAATTTAATTCCCAATAATAATAAACTGAAAAAGGGGGGACTAGGGGATCGAGCGACTTTGAAGTTTCAATTATTAATGAGCTCAATCAATGAAGGAAACTCATCAATCATTAAAGATCAGATGAACAAATAATGAAACAAGTTAATAAAAAGTCTAGTGACAATTTAAGCGCAATTTCCTTATGTTATTCGGTGCCCAAATATTAAAACGTTTATATCAGTATTTGACTATTATTGGATTCTTGCTCACAAGACATTATAACGAACACCAAAATTTATTTCTATAACAATTAGAATTTTTTAAACAAATATTTTTTGAGGAACTTTTGTATTTTCTTTTTTTACACAACCAATATAAATAGAAATATGTATAAATAAAAATATGATTTGTATATTTTTTTACAAATTAAAAATTTATATTTTCTTTAATAAAAATTATAGTAAACTAAAATTTTGTCACAAAAATTTTATTGCGTCTCTTATTAATTTTTCAATTTTATAGTACATTTAAATTTAACTATTTTTTAATTACATTTCCAAAAAAATAAAATCTCATTTTTTATTTAAGTCAATTTAAGGGTTTTCAATTACTTTTAATTCCAATTTTTTAATTTACAATAAAAAAATTATAATTACATTTTCCAAAAATTATAACCACATTTTTAATTTACTTTGATTTAAAAAGTTGCAAAAATTAGTTTAGTTTGCTTTTATTTCGAAAATAAAAATATCAAACATAAATTACTTTTATTTTATTTCAAATAAATATTTTCATCCAATTTGAAATTACTTTTTTTTTATAATAAATCTTTACATAAATCTTTTAATAACCCTACCGTTATTTTATTTCTTACTTAAATTAATTTTTTATATTAAATTTCTGAAAATCTATTTTAACATATTTATAACAATATTTTATGGAATGTAATTGTTTATCTAATAATTTCATAACATTCAAAAATTTTATTTTATGAACGTTCCCAACAACTATGATTAATTTTTTGTGACCGAACGAAAGGATATTTTTGAAAACTTTCTTCGGCAATATTGTTCTAAATTATTGCAGGAATCGATTGGTAAATGTTTCAAGTCGCTAAGTGGTCTGGTTGCCGAGATATAGGCCAAAACTGCATTTTTTCGAGGTTTTTTGGCTTTTCCGGGAAATCCAGGAAGGAAATCCGGGAATTTTTTGGCCCACAATCATCCTCCGAACTTGCTTAACATATTTGCTTTTGGAACAAGCCCTCGATTTTGCTTCGTGGAGGAGGAGATACGACTTAAAGCTGCGGACACACATCCATCCATCCATCCATCCACACAGAAATAACCAATTAATAATCGCAATTGTCAGTATGGAAATTGCGCTAAAAACGAAATAAAAATAACTACTAACGAAGTTATCATTTAGATAATTGCAGCCTTAGTATAGAGATTTATTGTGAGTCCTCGCAAAATATCAATCGATAATTCGGGGTTCCTTTTAGCAACAAAAGAAAGTATTAATGATTATTTTAAAACGATATTCTTCTTTAAAAAAATTAACTGACCTGAAAGGTTTTAGAATATTAAATTAATAAATTTAACCAATATATATTTATTTTCGTTTCATGAAATATTTTTTATTATAAATAAAAATATTGTACATATAATATAATTGAAAAATATTTTTAAAAAAAAATCATATAATTATGGTTATTATTGGCGTTATCTGTATTATCACTTCTACTTATTATTATTACACCTTTCATGGTACTATTATCACTATATTTATACCTAATTGATAATAGGTTTTTTTCTATTGGGAGGAGATTTGTTAGGGTTTCAAAAATACATATAAACACTGACAAAATTTTATGTAGAAAAAAATTTAAAATAATTCTTTTGGTAAAATTATTAATTTCAAACAAAATAATATTTAGTTTAGCAAAATTTGGAATTGAAAATTAAAAATATTTTAATCTTTGTCTTATTTGATCAATTTTCAAGGTTAGAAAAAACTAGTATATAAACAACAACGAATTCAGTCATATCTACACCAATAATTTCCTGCAACCAATTTTAAAAGAAGATTCCATGTAGATTGAAGTCGAACCCAGTATCCTGTATAGGAGGATAAGGTTCATTTGATTTTGAGAGTTTAACGGTTATCTTTCGTTTAGAAGATTTATAGTTTGAAAATTAATAAACTGTGATCTGATAAACTCGCATTGAATATTCGTTTCTGAATACGTTTATTGATACTATAGAATTGAACAATATAAAGCTGTGTGCTATTTTGTGTTATTGAAAAATAAAGTTTTGAAAAAGAATTTGTGTTAATTCATTTATATATTTATGTTGGAAGTCCTTACTGATTAATTGGAGTCAGATTTGCAATTAAAGTTTAAAGAGTAAAGATTAAAGATAAAAGATTTGTGTTTCTAAAAAGTAAATATTTAAGTTTAAAGATTTTAATACCCAACAGATCGAGGGAAATTCTTCGAGTCAAAAAGTTTTAAAGAATATGCTAAATCTATGTTAATTAGAATTCACTTTTCCAGTACATATCATCACAGTTCAAACAGCATAATAGAACGTCAATTTCGTACCATCCGAGATGCACTGAATGCAACAATGAAAGATAGAGGAGGTTCAAACTGGGTTGATATTCTCCCAGAAATTGAATTTAGCATTAATGTGTCCAGACAAAGTACCACTGGGGTAAGTCCGACGGAAGTTATATTGGGGAAAGTTTAACATTAGATGGCTCTCGTCACTATGAATTAGACAATAAAAAGATTATTGAAGAAATTAAACAAAGTGAGGCAAGTAAATAAGACAAATCAAATACACCAAGACGAGAATATAAGGAAGGTGATTTAGTTCTAGTAAAGATAGAGAATAGATAGAAAGGAACATACCATTATGAAGGCCCTTATGAAATAATACGGAAACTACATGATCGATCTATTGAAATGAAAAATAAACCCGGTAGTTATAACTAGAAATATAGAATGGCTGAAGCCCTTTAAAGAAAAGGGGTGTTAGGATAATTAAATTAATATCAATACATATTTATATTTAAATTCATATCTCTATTTATAAATATATAAAGGATCCATTATATGATTATATAAACTCCTGAAATTGTTTGAATCAATCAACGTAATTATAAATTACGCGCATAATTTAATTTTGATTTGAAATAAACATTTCTTTGATTTCCGGTTTTTAATGGATAATTCTTACAATCATTAAAAAAATTATCAAAGATTAACAAATTAATATTTTCATTATCGATAAACTTATTTAATTTTTTTATAAACGATTGATAATTTAAAAACTGAAGAAATAAATCATGAAAGTTTTTTATTAAATTATCTATATTTTTATTATTTAAAATGGTGAAATTCTTACGAGATCCTTCGTCAGAATCACTGAAACCGTATGTTGTGTGCCACCACATTCTCGGTTTTTTTTTGGTGTGGAGTAATTTTGGCGATTTTTATAGTTTTGGATATTTCACATTTTTTGATTTTTTGCATGTGATTTTTTCTCGATGAGAATTTGAGTAAATGGTTGAGAAAACTTTTTTATAAATATTTTTTGTGTGTGCTGAGCAATTTGAATCGTAAATGTTTGTAATTAATTTTGAGAAATTATTTTAGTTAAACAAATAAACGCCATTTAAAAATATATTTTAGGATAATATATTTCGACGGTTTAACGGTCATCATCAGATCACTGATTATGTTTTTTTTATTGGTTTTATATAAGAAATGGATGATTATGTAATCACCTACGGAAGTCTAATTGAAAACTTAACAAATTAGTTGAGAGTGCTGTTTGAACATTGATTTTAGGATCACATGATCTTATCAACAATGCTTCACATGACACTCCAAATAATTTTTAAAATGCTTGCACAAAATCTTAAAATCATTTATGCTCATATCACATTTACACGTTTTTTTATGCTCAGCAATATTACTCTTTCCCCCTTTTTGACTGTGTTCTTTGGACTCGTTTGCAGAGATGACGGGCAGTCTCAAGTTTATTTATTTTAGTTAATGTAAAAATTTTAATAATTATTATGTAAAAAACATTCGTTTGTAAATTTGCAGTGTATTTTCTTTACAAATTTTCTTGGACAAATTTTCCATTTCAAATGTCGAATATTTTTTTCTGACTTGTTTAAATAATCACTTATTGTATGAATTCATCATTTCTTAAATAAAGCTTTCAAATTATCGTTTTAAATATTTGAAATAATTATTGATTATTTGTTTGCCACAGAATATTATTGTCGTGACAAGCTGGTTTTTCGTTGCTTTTGTAAAAACTGGTTGTTGTTTTCGGTTCTTTCATCGAATCGATTAAACCGACAAATAAAAATAAATAAAAATTGACACGATTTAAATTTGATAAGTGTATCATTCTTTCATCATCATTCACCATAATACGATCTAATTTTCGCGGTTTTCTCCAGCACAAAAATGAACAAAACTCTTCTATTAATCACAATAGACATAGCGATCTGCAACGCCAACGAGAACTCTGCCAAATTATTGGTGTCAAAATCGATAATCAATCCATATTTGGTGGAAAAGAAAGACATAATGATTCTCTATGAAACTTACAACATCGGATCGAGTGCCAGTTATTTCAATTTCACAGCGGCTTACGTGAGCTACAAGACGAATACTACACGTATATTTCCGTTACTCCATAATCCGGTCGGTCGGTCAATCGGTCAATTTCTTTTAATAATCGATGGATGAAATTTACAATGATATTTGGATGAAATTCTTTCAACTTAAAATCAATTGTGCAGAACAATAAAAAAATTTTCAAAAACAAATTTTCTCATTTTCTTTGCATTTCAAAAATTTTTCAAGCAACCACACATTTCACATATTTTGGAACATATTTATTCAGTCATTTATACAGGGAAACCTCAAAATTTGTTTTCTTTATAAACATCGGAAAACCGTATGATTATTTTGAAAGGCAAAAGTTTCTCAGCCAGACCGAAATAATAATTGAAATAGAAATAGAAACAATTGATTTTATTGCATATATTCAAAACCGATAGCAATGATATATAGAAAAAATATGAATTTTCAAAAAATGGGAAACAATTTTCACAAGTAAAATACAAAGAAATGAATGAGTAACAATAAAAAAACGAATCTTTAAAGAAATAAAGCAAAATCTGCAACCGGTTAACAATGTCTTGTCTTTCACAATGTCTAAAAAAATAATCTAGGTGCTCTCTAAAGACAGTAACAAATGATAGATTTAACTGAAACCACAAAGGAAATCATTAAAGTATGATATAGATTAATCATCATTTGCATATATATATAGTTTGATATTTTCATCAATTGATTCTACTTTCGATTTACTTTGATTGTATTTACCGGCAATGATATAGGAGTTACTGGGAGGTTCAATTTTGCAGGTTTTCTTTAAATAATTTAATTTATAGTTTTCAAATGAAAGCACTTCCACTTTCTTGATTACAGAATATATATCATTGATATCAGAATGATTCGTCTGAAAATAATAATAAGAAAAACCATGAAATCAATTAAAAGTTATAAAGTGGGTTATTATTTTATTAAAAACTCATTAATTTCAACATTTAATATTAAGGACAATATAATACGACGGAGCGACCTTCCTACTTGATGTCATTAACTAATTTCTTTATTCACAAATAAAAATTGGTGAATGTGTAATGAAACTAATGAAATTATGTTGATCGAAAATTGGTAGAAACTCTTCTAACGTGCTGCTTACGAGAATATCACAGGATAAGTTCAGATCGTCAATAGGCATAAAAGTTAGAACACGTCAATTGATCATGGAAAATTGGTCAGGGATTTATTGTCCGCACTACAATTCATACGGGATATTTTGTTGGGGTAACAATTCATCGGGGATTATTGGTAGTGGCGTTTATTATTGAAAGACAATTTTAATGAATAAAGACAAAAAATTTTAAAAATTTTAGACAAATCATTTTAATGAAATTCTTATTGATGTCATCATGAGAAACTATGATGCTCAAAACGTAATACATTATTTACAAGGTATTGCTCACAACTTTTCATTTTAATTGTTGTGTAGTAATATTTATGTTTTATAATACATTGTTGAATTAGTTAATATTTGGCCTCCAATAAAAATTTAATCATTTTGTATAAATATTTTTTGTATATTATTTATACAAGTTCTAATCGATAACATACAAAACGATTCCGACAATAATGTATATAATATTTAAAAATTCAAAATAATTTTCTAGAATTAAAATAAAATAATTTATTAATTTATTTAATATAACTAAAAAAATTAAAGGTTTTTTTCGAAACAAAATTTAAGAATTATTTAAAAATTTAATCCATCATAAAATTGTTGATGATTCCTTGGAAGTATTCTACGAAATATTTGGTGTTGTGCTCTATAGTTTTTCTTTAATATTATTGATTATTTTATAACTATTTTTATTATTTTGGGTGTATTTCTTGATGAGTCCCCACCAGTTTAAGAATATAGATTAATGGAAAAATATTGTCACCCCGACAAAAAATTCCCGACGAACTGTATCCCTACCAATTGACGTGGACCCCATAAAAGCAAGGTCAATAATCATCTATGCAGAAAGTGCGAACTCAGGATCATTATTAAACCTTGTCAACTGTGAGGAATATTTTGAATGTTTGATTTAGAATTGTATCTCTCCTACCCAGATGGCTGACTAATATTTTAATTCTTTTTATCTGAAAATATGTAATGTTTAAATTTATTTCTAATTTAAATAATTGTAAAACTTTAAATAAGTTAATTAATTTTATTTACAATTTTTAAATAAATAAATCAAATTAATATTTTTAAATAATTAATTATCATTTAAATTTTTAACCAATAAATTTTGAGAAAATATTTAAACCAATTATTTATTTCTCCTTTTGTATTCTCGTCATTAATCAAATTAATTAGAATGCAATCATACGAAAGCTTTGACAAAGATTGTCTTGAGGACAATCAAACTTGTTATATTAATAAAAATATGAAAAGTCAAATTGGTGTTCTAAATATCAACAAATTATGTTGATATGCATTTGTTAAAATTTGTAAATTAAGTAACGCTGCTCTCAAATCAATGTTACGACTGTAGTTTCAACCCCTTTATTTGAAATTTTGCATTTGCATGATTTTATACAACTGATCCAATAATAATCTCTTTGTCTTTATTACAGCTGAATCAAGACATTAGTCAGTGATAATGACGATGATGGTTAATCGAAGATTAAGGATTATAAATATGCATTAAAAATTTCTACATTACAAAAACGAAATTTAAAATTATTCTTTTTCAGACTGGTAAGTAAAGAAAATTCACTAATTTCTTTTTATTTGAAAATATAATGCCATTAAAATGTATCAATAATATTCAATGGATAAAAAATAAATGATATATTTTAGTCGTTTATTTCAATACAGAAAAGATATTTAATAAAGGAATTTAAAAAATAATGGCAATTTATATTAATTATTAAAAAGTGAACGCCATTTTTCACAATTTATTTTCGTAATTAATTTCGGCGGATTAATCGCCATCTTCAGACTAAATTAACACTGGCTTTTTGCAGCTTATATACAGGGTTATCATAAAGTAACTAGAGTTTTAAAACCACTTTAATATTTCGTAGAAATAGTGGAAAACACAAAACAAATTGAAAAATGTATTCAGTTATATTTCGGATTTAT